>JAATLQ010027042.1:58762-127044 GCA_013421005.1 Heliconius erato x Heliconius himera
CCTTAAAATGCATATATCCGCGTCGAAAGCGCGCGTTCAACTGAACGGAAACATAGAAAATCAATGATCTCAAAGCGCGCGTTGACGCGCGCTTACAACAGACGAGCGCTAGCGCAGCGTCAACGCGCGCTTTATTAAAACGCGCGTTAGCATGTGTACGGCCTGAATAAAAAGAATGTAGTTGTAAACGCGCGTTATCGAAACGCGCGTTGAACGCTTGTCATCTGAACGTAGCCTTATTCTTCTATAGGCATCTATAAGCATCTCCCGGTCATCTGTGTGATAGACAAAGAATAAATATGTCAGCTACTTTGTTTCCCACTTTTCAACCGGCTTCAAAAAGGAGGCCAGTCGTGGCGCACGGGCACAAAGTGTGATTGTAAAACTGACTAGTTGTGGGTTCGATCCCCACTCGAGGAGATGAAATATTTACTTAAATTTATATTTCCATTTCTTCGCTCTGGTGTTGAGGCGGAGCGCGGCGTTGAGTTATATCACTCAACACGCAATGCCTCCAGAATTCGGCAGAAAGTGGAGAACGGAGTGTCTTAACACTAAGTTCCCTCTGCCTACCTTGTATTGTGCGGGATACAGCGTGAAGCTGATTTATTTTATTTATTTATTTATTTAAAAAGAAGGTTGTTCTTAATTCTATAAGTATATTTTTCAACTATATAGACATGTACTTGGTGACATATTAGGTGGTAAAACTCAACGCTGCCGCGCTTCTTCTACCGGCTAGCGAACATAAAAATAACGAGAAACGAAAATATCCACAACATTTTTACAACTTCGGTATACGAGATTCAACAAAACAATACCCATGTAAAGCCTGCCGCAAGACGCATTAACAGCTTGCTGATGAGAGGATTGTAGCCTTGGAGGAATATACAACGCAATTCAGCTCAACGACGTTATAGTATTTAAAACATTATTAAACTATGAAAAATCCGAGTGGAAATTTTAAAAGTTATATTTACTTTTTAACATCCGCTATAAACTGGAAAAATAATAGGTAGGTACATTGTACATATATGTATTAAGCGACTCTACAGGACCAACGTCATAAGTACCTAAAGATTAATGAATAAGCCTTTTTTATTACATTTTTATAGACGAAACTCTCTTTTAATTTAATACAAAACAATAATATGCCTATAAGAAACTACATAATGGTGTCGATTATATGAAAAACAGCGACAGCAACAGTAGATATAGTATTAAGCGACAATGTCACATTATAAAAACTTACATGAAAATTAGACTTTTTGATAAATATCAGAGCAACGACATTAATATGATAGTTAATTATAAAAAAATCATAAATTATAATATAATATAGAATATAACCCACGATACTAAATCTACGTACTTACCAGACCGACGTATAAGAGGAACAAAGGATAAATGTATATGAGTTCAAAATGTACGCAGTTTGCAGGTGAGTTATTGATTTCAGGGCCCCGGGGCGTGGCTAGACCGAAATGCACGGATGCAGGCCCTGGATATTATCAATTATTGCAAGATCGGCGCGCGCACCACAAACCTAGGTATCCTGAACACAGTCGCCCTCGCATGCATATTTGTATAAATTGTAGACTATATAAATGTCACTTATCTATCAGCTTTAAAAATACCAAACTAGAATCGAATTTAAATTTGTTTATTTCAATATTTTTTGCCCAATTACCTTTTCGGTTCACCTTAATTGCGTCGAACAATTAGAAAATTATTGAAGTTTTTCATAAATTTAAATAAACATAAAGTTTTTGTACCAGTATCTATATATAATAAATAACGTATAATATCCTATAGGAACAATGTAACATCCTGTAAAATGCAGCTGTCGATGTTTTATCAATGAATAAATATGAGTATAACGACTTCGGCGATGACTGTACGCAGTTCATACTACAATATATTATGCGCAATTTGTGCAATGCGTGAGCGAAGTATTTTAAAATATTTTGGTTTTAAGTAAACGAATAGCTAATTTTTATTTACATTCTTTTTAATGCTCGAATTCTACGGCACGACGCGTTGGTCTTTTTAGAGCAGTTTAAAAATAAACAATATAAATATATTGACATACATAAAAATCTATATTCCCAATATTTTAAATTAATTAATTAAAGATCTTTTAATAATTTATAAATTTCCTTTTCAGTATCCTTATCGTACATAAACATTTCAGAGAAAACTCAAGAAAACTCTTTTATGTAGTGCCTGAACTAACATCTAAAGATAAGAGAAGATATACGACGAGTGACGAATGCAAAACACGAAAATACAAAGATAAATATAGATTGGCATTATTAAAATTAAAAATGCAATAGAACATTTTAACAAATACGCAGTTAGCTGTTTCCAAGTTAGCAACAAAAGCCGGTGATACCAACCAAACTGCGTCGTTAGCTCGCGTCAACCGATCATATTATGCGGCGTAGTAACTGTCAATGCATAACCTAAAATAATGGCCGTCGCAGTAGTTTTTCTTCTGAAACAACTCTAGTTTTTGCCGCCGGTCTTGTAAACACTCCATTACTAAACTTTTTTCTCATAAGAATTTACAAAGAAAGTTAAATTTACTTACGGTAAGCCGGAATGGCCGGGCGCCGTGTCCGTCTCAGAGACTGCCTCAACACACACTGATGACTGACGCTGTGCGCAGAGCGAACGACCGCGCGCATTTAAATTGTATTCTTGTTTTTAAAAAAACCCCTTACTTTTGAGCGATGGCGTAGCGAAACGCAGTTTTACGATGCACACCACAGCTAAATGGTTTAAAAGTTAAAAGCAAACGCACGAATACGTGTGGTGTCGCAACAGCGTATTGTACTCCTCCCCACCGTGAGGCGGAGTGACCTTATCGTTTGGTCGCACTCAGCAACAACGCCTGCAGTTTATAGGTGCAGTTAATTAGATATTTAGGACATTTTCGAAAATGTCCAGTTTACATACTTACTTACATACTTACTTACATCAGAAAATATATTATTAAACGTGTTTAATGTTCACGTGTCAATACATTGTAATATTGTTTTCGAGAGATACAGACTGATATTGTATAAGTATACAAATGTTTTAATTATCAATGTATTTTGTTTTTACAGCTTACGATCGCTACGATAGTATTATCAAATTTTGATGACGTTTCTTGTTTACGGTCTTTATCTATGTATGTAGATCATAGGAGGATATAAAATGACAATATAATTTTTAATCTTCATTGGGAAAAAATATTTTTGGCAAAATAGTACTAACGATTTTATAAAACGATTAAGGTATTGTTATATCACATCAGTACCTAAAATAGTCCAAATAATAAAAATAAAATATTTAAACTAGGCCACAGAATGTGTATCCACATTATTTTAAGCAGATACGAGTTAACAGATGTAGCAAGTATATTTAACAAGCAACACGTGTATCTTCTACATACTGTCAACTAGATACAGAAGTTTACAAAATATTTTATATTTTGTAAACTTCTTAAGTTTACGTAGGAAGAGTATGCGAATGTGACCAAATAAACAAGTATATTTAACAAATTTCCATCTCCACCTAAAAACAATACTTTGTATTAAATCACCAAGGGACGTTAATTTTGTAAAATCGATAACAATTTTTACATATTTACATGAGTAAATATGTAAACGTTTCTTTTTTAATGTTCTGTCTTCCTCCTTAACATTTGGCTTTTTCTAAAAAGTTGTATGTTATTATTCTTGCTTATTTATACTGAATCAAACTGCCCCATCTTGGGCATGTAAAACGAGGACAAGTAAAATATTTATTCAATTGAAGAAAAACAATCCATTTGTCAGCACATAAACTCCTTTATGGTTCTGGCCACTGCTACAAAGTATCTCTAGTCTTTTACAAAACCATACATTATTTAATCAAAATCTTTATATAGATGTTTTTAGACTTACGACAAACAAATAGTGGAATAATAATTCCACGAGAAGAAAACATTACGTAACTTTTATAGCTAAATCTGATCAGAAAAGCTTAAGTTATCAATAAACGCAACGCATCGTCTGCATGATAATTTGAAAAAAAAAAGAATATTTAATTGAGAGAAACGAAATTCTCCAAATCAAATATATTTTAAGCCCTCTAGTTTAAATTTTCCATAAAAGGTATTATCTTTTAAGAATAATAAACTTTATCACTCTTGCAGGCATGCCAGTCATCTATATACCTGATCGATCTTGCTGTTCGTACCTTTTAGAGCGTATATTTCTTTATGTTATAAGCAGAATAAACAGGTCAAAAATAAACAATATATAATGCATGCAATTGTACAAACAATTACTTTAATTATCCAGACATAAAACGCTCTAAAAAGTACACAAGTAACCAAAAAGCTGATAATCTTCAAATGGCTGAACAAAATGCTGATAACTACTATTTTATTTATTTTATACTTTAATCATACTAACAACACAACACTGTCGATGAACATAAATAAAAGAAAAATCAAAATTGGTTCATCCGTTTGTAAGCTACGATGCCATAATAAAATAGCTAAACTATCATTTTCAATAAATACCAAGACAGTTCACAAATAAAATTAAAATATAAACAGACGTTTACGACCAAGGACGGTTCAATAAATCCACTGCAACATCGATAGAATAAATCGCATTTTGTAAATTCGTAGCGCGTAGTAAACGGTGTTATAACTTACAAGTATAACATACTGCGCAGATGCAAGGTCTAGGTCAAACCTTAACGAATGCTAGAAAATTCGTTATTAAGCCAAAAAATATTTAGGTACATTCCATGTGTAATTTTTTCACGGTTGATATATTAGTAGAATTTTTGGCATTGAGAAAATACAACAGAATTTTTAATACAAATTTCTATCTTATATTACATCTTTTTTCTATGCCTAAAATTTCTTTTCAAGGTTATTGTGGATGAGAGCACCAATTGAATAGGCATAAAAATTATATCATTTGCAATAAGATGAACATTCCAGTATTTATATAAAACTAAAGCCTAATAATATTGGAACATTACTATACTTGAAAGGTTAAACAACAAGCCTAAAATCTATTATTAAAAAGATAAAAAGAAAAAATAAAACAGCATTAAGTTAACTTGATAGTTACAACAGTAATTTGTACAAGTTTAAGTATTAGTATCGACCAACGTTGACCTGATTCGGTAAATCCAACCAAATGGTTAATGGCTTGTGAACTCAAAACGGCCCACTTCCGCTCCTTGAGACTCTAAATGCTCCATTGTACAAGAGTAATTACTCTATTGGAGAAACTGTTTAAGTTCTTTCCAACAAGATTCTTATAAGCCAAAAATAATCTAACTTGTACTCGGTCACACACATATCACAATGACTTAAAATTAATAATAAGAAATATAAAATCCAGTTCAGAAGCTGGACCGTTGGTAGTGACCGTTGCTATTATTAAATCTTCTCCCTTAATGAAAATTACTGGGGGAGCACCCTTGTAACTTTTATTAAAGTAGTTAATGTTAATATAATGGCGAACGACTTGGCTGCATCAACTGAACGGAACTCAGATGCATGACTACTATTTAAAGCCTAAGATCAATAACAAACAGTCTCACTTTTTAGGGTTCCGAACTTCAGAAGGACAGAACCCTTATAGGATCACTTTGTTGTTCATCCGTCTATCGAGATCATTTATCAAGCTGAAATTAATTTCAAATATTCAGTTCTATGGTCACTTGGAGCCGGGAAATTTCAAGGTTCTGCGTCAACGCAATCAAAAAATACAAACATTTATGCGTAGTTCTTGTGTTTTGTATGAATATTACAGACTAAAACTATATATCAAATCTTAAATGAAACTAATTTAACCGGATTAGACGGGTAGACCCGTGACCACGGACTACTGCAAAGTGTTCGAAACGTCGGGTTTCCAAAATGTAAAATCTTAAATATACGCTAATAATCCGGTTAAATTAGTTTCATTTAAAATGTGTAATAATCGTGAAAATCAAAGAACTTTAAATATTATAGTTAATTTTATACAAAACGAGTCTATATGCGCGATAATTTAAGTTTGTCAAGTTTTATAAGTTATACTTCCCGTTGACCTACAATCCTGTGAATGGTACGGAACCCTCGGCGGGCGAGCACGATTTCCCCTTGACCGTCCTTTTTAAACTTCTTAACTTCTTATGCAGTCTGTCAATTTATGCAGTAGTGGAAAAGAGTCTTTAAATTTCTTACTATTGCCAAAACAATTTTATTAGAAAAATAAAAAATATAGCCTATCCTAAGATTTGATTCTAATGAAATATAAAAAAAAAATTTATAAAAGAATTTTAGAAGAAATTTAGAATTTTGTCTAAAGTAATACTGAACACCATTGATACAGTTTATTAGCAAAATAGAATTGTGAGACCGACTAAAATTTTACAGAACCTTGGTAAGGTTTAATTGGTTAAAAGGTGGGTTACGATTTACGATTCTTAGTCCGTCTATTTTGCAAAATAATTGTGATTTAGTTATGTTAAACTACTGGTTGAACTTCTACTTATGGTTCATGTTTTCTATTTCACATTTTGGGTTTTTTCATAAGCATTATAACTAACAAGTATTAATGTTAGTTAATGGTTAATATTAGTTAGCTGTTTTGTGCAAAAGACTTCAGTACATAATATTATGCATTTGTTTATTAAGAACAACAAATACATATCAACGAAAATCAACGAGTATTAAAAAAATATTTAGAGATACATTTTGCAATGTAAGAAAAATGTAAAAATCTCTAAAAATTACACATTTATTTTCTTACATACATAATTATATTTAGCCGCCGCTCGCGGCTTCGTCCGCTTGTACTACACAGTTATTTAGGTACATGCTAGTCTGAATTATTAAAGTGTTCTAGAATTTTTGAGATTAGTAAAAATTTTAGACAGATTTACAACGCTTATGTTTTACCTATTTCTTAAATAATTCATTAATTTAAGTTGATTTTCAGTCTTTACTTTTTCAAACTAAGGGCTTTCTCATACTAGATATTCTTAATATACTGCTATACAAATTATAATAGACTGGATCCCAGAGCCCCCAGACCTACGTCATTTTAGCAAAACTGAAATATTGAGGATTAATAGTCTAATGTAAAGTGAAGACTGTATGCGTACTTACTAACTTGAAAGAAGTAACGACAATTTAAGGTACACGCTCACCATACGTCATACATTGAAACGCTCGTATTTAAATATTCTTTAAGAATAATGTGAAAAATGTATATTTATTATTTACCAGACCCTTTACGTGCCAGAGGCCTTTACTCTTGCCAGAGGTTCTAAAAGTTTTTTAAAATTGGGGCAAAATACGTTATAGTAGCAAGCTTTAATTTTACTTATATTTTTTACGAACTATAGCAAGACCCCTTATAAGCACCCAGACTGATCCGAAGGCTCAATAATCAGATCAGACAGAGATGTCCCTTTATTGGCGCTACCTCTGAAAAGGCCCATTTTTTACTAATAGACTAATAGCCCTCAAAATTTCAGCTTTGCTAAAATAACGTAGGTCTGGGGGCCCTGGCATCTGAGCTATAAGGATTCGCTCATATTTTATATAGAAAAAAATATATAAGAATGTTTATTGCTATTAACCATAACAAATAAGCGACATCTAGTGAGGACTGTTGTTATAAATGCATAAATGTTATTTTTATTTGGGCGCCATCTAGGTAAGTATTTGCAAAATTAAATTTATATGGAAAAGATAAATATCAATAGATAGATTTCACAAATCAAGACAACAAAAATTATTTTATATTATGGTTAAATATTTGATAGCACAAGTACTTAAAAGTATTTTACATTTGAATATATTTGTAAGTAACAGGTGATATAAATATAACCTTAATTCAAATTATCATTTAGCTTATGTCCTTGATATTTTGATTGCTTATCAAGATTGTGTGTAGTAGTTTTATATTAGGTTCTTTTTTATAAAAAAAAATAGTAGTTATTGCAAACTTATATTTAATAATTTAGAACATACATACAAAGTTAACTTTCATTAAATTACAAAAGTATGGAATTAACAGATACATCATGTAAAAATAATTAACATCAATAATAACATACAAATTATTTTATACACATTTAATTCACTGATTTAGCATGTTCTAATATATATAATTCGAACATTATATATTTTAAGTAATTAAATTTATTTTTTTTAATTTTTTTATACTTTATTTATAAAAATGTGTCAAATGATGAAAATTTTGATACTTATTGTGCAACATCTACTACAAAGAAATGTCGGACGGAAATTATATCTACTAGGAAATGGTGTCAAATAAAATAAACCAGGAAGTAATTTTGACAACGATTATCAGCAGTATTTTTGGTAATTTATATAAATAAAATATATTCTTTTCTTCAATTATAATACAAATAAACGAAGAAAAAGTGATAAACATACAAATTTCATATGTATAAACATGATGACAAAGAAAATGGAACTTACATTCTGAGATTCCTCTTCTAGAACAGCCATTGTCTCAAAATCAATATTCATTTTGTATTAGATGTTGTAATTGTCAACAGAACACCAAATTAACTGTAGAAAATTATCAAAAACAAGCAAAACAGTAAATATATAAAAATATTAATATCCAACAAACGTATTGTTTACAAACTGGCAAGGTCATTTGACATATTTTGGTAACATACGTCACTCGACGTCATAGGAGTATTGATTATTTTAATATTGCTATAAGAAAAACAAATCACATTTTGTTGCTAGTGTATAATTCCCGACTGCTAAGGAAGGGTTATTTAATACACATTTTCATATTAATTTTACAATATTTAAATCATTACAATGGTTACATTTTGCAACTTTTAATTATTATTTATGTTTTATTTTATATCTTTTATTTAATTTTCACGACATCTGCCAAATGTATGTATAATCTGTGAAACTGAAAAAAAAATATTACCATACTTAAAAATGCTACGTCAAGTTTTTTCGGATCACATAAAATTTTCTGTGATAATTCTGTCTAGAGTGTAGTTTTATGTTTTGTGATCGTGTGATGTGGCCTTAAGAACAAGAGAATACTCTTTTAAATATCTTTAATTTAGAATGTGAATGAAGTGTTGTATAGATTTAGTGTTTTTATATTATTTTAATAAATTTATGTATTAGTTTTAGTGACAATAAATTATCACGATGCGTATCGGAATTATGTTATATTGGTGCGTATTTGCTCTTCATCTCTGCAAAGCAGATGATGGAGAGAGGACAGAATCTAGGGAAGGTGGAAGAAGACAGTGGGGTCCCGTAGTAAGAAGTGGATCGTTCATCAGCGATTCCGCCAGCGCAGCTTCTCATGAAATCAGTAAGTATTTGACTATTTGTCAGCTTATTGGCATGACACCTGTTGGCGTCCTTTATTCGCTTATTTGAATTATCGTGCCGTAGCCAAAAACATCACGCGAAGTATATTTAAAAAGACTTATCATTAACCATTTAATGCGTAAAATAAAGGTTATATCGACGACCTTAAAACTGCTTTTTGCCTTAACTGGTAATACAAGAACCTTTTGGCCCTGCTCCATAAATAATTATTATATCTTTTATAATTAACATTATATGCCGAATTAATTGAATATAACTCATTACATTATTTTCCGATTATTTTTTAAATGACAAAACTTATTTCAAATAACTAATAAAAAAATATAAGTAATTAAATTAAAACATGCTTTTTAAATTACTTATTTACAGTGTTATTGAAGTGAATTAGTTCTGTGTATAATAGATTTGTTTTATTATCAATACTTAAAAATAAGAAACAGATGTTTTTCTTAAGTGTGAGTAAATAACACATCATGTTTCATAAAAATAAATGAAATGTTACATGTGGTTGATTTTTTATCAGTTAAGAAGTGTATAACTCAACGCCGCACTTTGCCTCAACACCAGAACGAAGAAATGGAAATTTAAATAAATATTTCATCTCCTTGAATGGTGATCGAACCCACAACAAATCGGATTTACAGTCTCACTTGCACCACAACTGGCCTCTAATATAAATACATGTAATAATAATGCTATGGCCAATTTTTAGCTAACAGAAACTCTTATTCCATGTTACTAAGGTCTTTGTGGAATCAGACACCATCTGACTATAAACATGGTGGTTGCGAATTTGATACCAATTTTTTCCCTTTTTGCTAGACAAAACATGATGATGTTAATACAAGGTTCCCTCTCCCAGTCCTGCTAAAAAAAAGTTTTTTTTAATAATTTTTTTTTTCTACCTCATGGATTTTAAGAAATAGAACATAACATAATTAAACCAAAGAAATCCTAAAATCAACAATTTACTATATGTTCTACGGCTTGGTATTGTAGGCCATGGCACAATGGGGCATCGCCTGATTGTAAACACAATGATTGCATGTTAAACTTTCATTGCCTTGGTTTGATAATCAAAGCGCGGCGTTGAGTTCCGCAACAGGCAATATCCCGAATTCAAGTGGAATGTGAGTGTCTTAACTCTCGGCGTATTTTGCGATATGTGAGAAAGAGTATGAAGGTGATATTTCTTTACCTTGATAGAAAGTACCAAATATTACATAGAAATATAAATAAATGAATATTTGAATATATTCTTTTATAACAATATATGTTTCTAATAAAAATATAACACAATACTGTAAATAATATAAGAAACAAGTATATCCTTATAACTTCATCTACAACTTAGCAAGGTAATAACAATGTTCTCTGTAAAATAATGATGGCCGCGATTAGTATCAGACAATGAGCATCTTGAATTATGCAAACATATTTTCTACAATGAAATGTCGCTTTTTGTATTTAATAAAATACCAAAATGTCGATAGTAATGATGTCATGAGGATGTCTGAGGCCAGTCGTGGCGCAGGGGCACAAAATGTGACTGTAAAACCGACTGGTTGTGGGTTCGATCCCGACTCGAGACGACATATTTACTTAAATTTATATTTCCATTTCTTCGCTCTGGCGCCGCGCTTTTGGCGTTGAGTTCTGCCACTCAACACGCAATACCTCCAGAATTCGGCAGAAAGTGAGGAACGGAGTGTCTTAACACTAGTTTCCTTCTGTCTACCCTGCTGTGTGCGGGATACAACGTGAAGCTGATATGATTTGGATTTTTGATTTGTAATGATGTCGAAAGTAGAATTTAATTGAAATTATGAAACTACACATCTATAGATTTTTCTTTTGGTAAAATTCTAAAATTAATATTAACCCGCCGAGCCTCAATCGAACTTGTAAAGCGTAGTTTCACATTGTATTACCACAACGTTTATTATTATAGAGATTAAACTATCGCCGCTAATATCAGAAATTAAATGATGCCAATTAAAATAGCTTACATTCTAACAAAAGTGCGAAAAGAGAATTACGTCACATACAAATTTAGACAAATTTTGCACTAACAAATATTCGATTCGATCAAATATCATTAGTTAAATATATTTTAAGCACCTGCAAAGCTATTATATACAATTTTATCACGTGTTCGAAACGAAGATGTGATTTAAAATACTTTGTATGAGATCCGTCTGCCATTGGTCTTGTTTGTATGAATCATTTCGACGTAGCGTCTGCCGAAACTGAGATGATAGCTTATCTTTTAACTTTAATATATAAAATAATATAATGTTAATTAGGTAGTTCAATGAACTGTGACTTGGAATAGAAACGTGGTTTTAAATACGATATTGTCGTTTTATTTTGTTGTTGTAAAGTGTAGATAAATCTGTATTTTTTTTAATTAAGTTATATTAGATTTAAATATAGTTAAATGACATTAAATAATTTATTTCTACCTACTTAAATATAACTCTAAAATCTTCCAATACAAATAAAAAAACTAAACGGATCTACAATCGTTTATTTGTTAAGGGACAAAAAAATACGATGATGATGTGAAATAGGATGTGCCTTAGACTTGCGTGCAGCAGATGTCTATAGCTGATCGCTTCCAGTAACTTTAAACTAAACAAGACAAGTTAATGTGTTATTTAAAGTGCCGCACATTTAATAGCCTCAGTATTTTAAGCCATTCCTCTAAGAAATTACTACTTTTAACTAGAATTCTATTTATCAACATATCAATCATGCCGTTTGTTGTATAAATCATTTGTACTGAAAGCAGATAATTTGAAAACAGCTAATATTTATACGACTCAGATAATGTTAAATTGAAAACAATCTCAAAATGGATTTATTCTTTTTCTTATAAGGTTTCCTATTCAATTCTAGATTAAATAAAAAATCTGTATAAATACTTATTTATAAAGTACGGTCTAAGTGATACGTCTTCTCATTGTTTTCTTTGTTTTGTTCAAGGCATGGAAAGTAGATAATATAACCCAATGTCATACCTACAGCAGGAAAAAGAAAATATGCTTGTATAATGTAATATGAATATAAGCATTTCTAATTGTGATTTTTAACTATTATACAACCATAATATTTAGTTAGATAGCTTCTTAATGTATTAAAGCTTCAAACGGCATTGTGCATGCATGCAGGATAAGCAGAAGAAGCCTAGTGTTAAGACACTCCGCTTCCCACTTTCCACTGAAATCTGAAGACATTGCGTGTTGATTTGGCGGACCTCATCGCCACGCTTTGCCTCGACACCGGGTGGAAGAAATCAAAATATTAAATATTTAATTTCTTCGAGTGGTGGGACTCGTACCCACGCAATGCTTTCTAAATGCATTAAGATGACCTTCATTTAAATGAAAACCTAATATTACTACTAAGTAATTGCATATTATAATAATAATAATCGAAAGCAATATAATCAAGGAAGTTGGTTAAGTGTGATATGTCATAAACGTAAACAGTTCGGGGTTTGGCACGCCGCTATTGTTCCTATGGCTAATTCAGTCGCTACCTACTGCACTAGATTAATGTTCGCACACCGCGGCGATCGTCATCTCAATACTCGTCTATATAGACGGATTTAAAATATTTGGGTGCGCGTGCGCAGGTAAGATAATGTGATGCTGGTTTATATTGTATTGTGTAGAAACGTAACTACTAACGTAAATTAGTAAATGTATGTGATAGTTATAAGTATTTAGTAAAATTATTGTTGTTATTTATTAAGTTTTTTATATAATTGCTTAGTAATTGTATCATTTTCTTAGAAAATTTCAAATTGAACCAGAAGTTCGGTTTTTACTCGGAGGACTAAATTATTACTTATTTAGAAAACGTATAAAAATTTGAACGCAGCGGGACTCGAACCCGCGCCTCCTGGAAACCGACTAGGCGCTCTGACCACTAAGCCATGCGTTCTCGCCAAGCTGCGTTCAAATTTTTATACGTTTTCTAAATAAGTATTTTCCTTTCCTAAGTGTGGAATAACACTTAAAAATATTCAAAAAAAGGACTGAATTATTATTTTTTAAAATAAATCAGCTTCACGCTGTATCCCGCAAGGTATTCAGAGGGAACCGAGTATTAAGACACTCCAATCCCACTTTCTTCTTTCGAATTCTGGAGGCATTGCGTGTTGAGTGGCTGAACTCAACGTAGCGCGTCGCGTCGCTTAGCCTCCACACCAGAGCGAATAAATTTAAATATAAATTTAAGTAAATATTTCATCACTTCGAGTGGTGATCGAACCCACAACCAGTGGGTTTTACAGTCACACTTCGTGCCGCTGCGCCACGACTGGCCTCTATTTATTAGATAATACTTTCATTTGTTCGCTCTGGTAGTAAAGAGGCGGCGTTGAGTTCTCTCTCGGTAAAAAGTAAAGAACGGTGTGTCATAACAGTAACTGCATTTCCTCTGTCTATATGTGGGATACAGCATGAAGCTGAAGAGTCTTTCAAACAAAAATGTTGATATATTTACACGTGAATATATCTGGACAAGTTAATATACCTCTGGCTTAATTTTTTTATTGATCAAATATAAAGAAATTACATAGTTTTTAGAAATCACCGTATACTTTAAAAACGTTAAAGTAAACAATTCCTCGTAATTGACGATTTGTTTGACCATAAACCCAATTTACCACGCGTTTCATTTGAGGAAACAAACAAACTTTTCGTCTATTCTGATCTTGAATATCCTCGTGACCTTGTTTTTTTTCTGCATATATAAACGGTAAATATGAATTTTAATTACTTTTTTGCCTAAGCTCTATAATATTGGACAAATCAGCCTATTTTCATAGTTCATGTTTTATATTAAATTAATTTACACATAAATTATTAATTTAATATGTATTAGGTAATTAATTCATTATTTTTATCGCATTTCCTGCACTTTGAAGGGCATGCAGATTAGTGCAGGGTAAAATCCCACTCTTATTATTCGTTCCGCCACATTTTGGTAACAACCAACAGGCTAAAACCTGTATATACAATGTCATCTGCCATATGAATTATTCGGGTTAAGAATAACTAGATTCTTTTAAGAAACTCCTAGAAATCTCTCCTACGTCCATAAAGTCATGTAAGCCTAGTTCTAAGTATGTGACCGTAGTGAATTAAACGAAAAAAATCATCCAAAGTGTGTTATTTCAATTCAGAAGCATTAAGACCTGTATTTATAAATCGCTCTCAAATTTGAGATCGATCTTAAGTTGAAGTTTTTTTTTCATAGATATATAATTTATGAATGTAAACGGTTTCTCAAGATCGTTCTCAGACTTAAGAACGGCTTATAAATACGGGTCTGAGTTCGGTCTATTATGTCTATACTGTACTAGGGTGGGGTGCCCTTAGTATAAACACAGTTTATAACTACATTGTTAATTTTATTTTCTTGCAACCTTATCGAAATTTGTCGAAAGTCCTTGTGTACATCCTTATGAATTATCCTTATACAAAATGTTCTAACGAGCAATTGTTGTTATCAAGATGCAACGTGATCGTTTCATATACTTCTAGAACATATACCTACTGAAATAAATGAATGTGATATGCCGTTTCAAATAATCATAATAATATGCATGACCTTATTTTCTTGCGGAAGCACTGCTATATCGCTAGAACATTTGTTAGATTTAATTTATCTTGCTTGTTTTTAGTACGTGTATAATATTTCATATAGGCCTTTATCTTTAAGTATATATATTCATATAGCATTTCAAATAGGCCTTTATCTTTAATTATATTTACACTAAGTTAGGTAACTTTTCATATTAACTTAACACACTTACCTATTTTATAGGTGAGAAAAAAAGAAAGATGTGTAAATGTTTCTAAATCATTGTATACCGCTGTGTGTATGCGATGATTGTGGGTTCGATATTAAATTATGGTAACTCTCTGATCTGGCAAGACAAATTTTAGCCATTTCCCTGTTCTGTCAAGACATTCCGTTGTTCATCCCACAATGCCTCTAATTCGCGAAAAACGAAGAACGGAGTGTCACTGTTTCCTCCTATTCGGGAAATAGTATGAAATTGAAATAAAAAATATTTAACCAAACATAAAACCTTATACTTTTGTTTAAAATTTATAATACAATAGAACATGGACTATTTATACTTTATTATACATTTATTTATAGCCGATTTAAGGCCTATTTATATTTTGTATATTTTGGGTAATAAATTATGAAACAATTTTTTCGTTACGTAATTTAAATAAAATAATTTTTATTAAACTTTATTATTTTTATTCTGTTCCTTAATAGCTTTAGGTCCAAGTTGTTTTAGGTTTATTATAAACTAGCGGCCCCCATGCGGCTACGCCCGCTTTAAATATAAGAATGTTTGCTTAAGTGTATTTAAGAAAATACCGACCAAGCGCGAGTCGGACTCCCTCACCGGAGATTCTGTACCAATTTCAGGATTATGATTGGGAAACCTTATAGGTTTTGATGATGCGGTAAATGAAGTTAAGAGACTTAAATTTGCTGGCATAAATACATATTTAGTATGAATCGGACTACAAATAGAAGTTAGTAATTTTTTTTTTCCATGAAATACTAATATTTTTTTTCTTTTTGATTTTTTCCTTTATTTGTATTGTAAGATCTTACTTTGTTCTAAGAATTACATCACAGGTTTTAATTACGCAGTGAATTTCATAGAAAATGAAGCAAAAACGATAGGTAAATGCTCATATCTTTTGACTGCGTTGTATTAGAAGCTTAATGTCTGTTCTCCAAGGAACTGTAAACCTAAATTGATATTTATTTCAGATTGATACATCTCTCAATCTCAAGTAAAATAGTCTTGACAGACATACACACGGACAATAAAGTGATCCTATAAGGGTTCCGTTTTTTTCCATTTGGTATACAGAACCCTAAATATTTATTGAAATGCATGCATTAAATAAACCGTAATTTAAGTGTTTTGGGAATTGATTTGATTATCGTATTTAATAGAAAAATTAATTATGTTTAGTTAAAATATAGATTATATATTACTCCACAAATCTCTATCTATCATTAAGCAATTTCAAGCACTACTTGGCTGCTTGAGAGGGTATAACTTACATTGGAGAATTCAAAATCTTTTAATCTCGGTTTATTTTATGAGTCGAGTTAAGTAGAATCTCGATTTTTTCTATTGTCATACAAATAATTAAATCATTTACAAATATCAGCATCATAACATTGAAAACTAAAGATTTAAAAAATTAGACAGTTGTATAAAATAACTCTTTTAGGAAGTTGCAATTTTGTCGAACAACAACTACTTTAAATGAATATAACTTTTTTATTGTATCGCGCACACAACAGGGTAGGCAGAGGGAACTTAATGTTAAGGCACTCCGTTCTCCACTCTCCGCCGAATTTTGGAAGCATATTGTGTGGCGGAACTCGATCTTGGTCCTAAATCTCGGTGATCTTACCACCTACCGTCATACAAATTGAAAGCTAAAGATTCAGCCAACTCAGTAAAACAGTTGTATGAAATAACTGTTATAGCAATTAGCAAATTTGTCGAAGTACTTTAGATTGATATATTTTTTTTATTTATGAACTGATTGTTGTAAAACTAATGGCAACAGAATATGGTATATATGGTAACGGAAGCTTGCCAGAATCCAATAGGGAAAACGATATTTAAATTGGTTAAGCCGGTTCTGAGATTAGTGATAACAAACGCACAGACAAACAGATTAAAATTTTAAAAACCATTACTTTGGAGTCTACTACATTAAAATGGTCCCTAATATTTTTTTTATATATTTTCCAGACACCGATCCGTTACAATTTTATTATAAGTATAGATTTATGGTGCATTTTAATTGTTCCCTTTAAAAGACTTTTCTTAATTTAATGACGAACAAACTTACATAATATTGTTATTTAGTAGGTATAAAATTTAAGACATTTGATCAATAAATTTCCATACATTATAAATTCAGAATCTTTCATCACTTCGCGTATCTGCTTGCTGTTAATTGATCTCAATGAATGTTACTCATATGTAACTATTTAGACGTATCAAACGTTTAGTTCTCTATTTTGCTTTTGTTTCATTGATACTAATTGAAAGGAAGCTGGTGGAGTTATGACCAAATATATTTTAAGTCACAGCTTCTATCTATGATAGATTTTATATTTATATTATAGGTACCTATTAGATATTAATAGTGATCCAATGGAACTAAGAATTGTTTATGACACATAATATGTCATTGTTATTTCAGGCACTCAGAATGTGTCATAACATTCTAATGCCTGAAGTAACTCCGACCACAGGTACAGTGGCTATATCGAAAATATTTATTGCCTTTTTCAATAAAGCAAACAAACTATTCAGCTTTATATTATTATAATAGTAGATATAGATTTCACTATCGTAACGCTAGACGGAGTGACCAATCACTATTATAAAATATATAAATTATGCATGAAGACAAACAATTATACACGTGGTTCATATGTACGTGCTTTATACTTGATTGAAGTAATTCTGATATAATATGATTTAATATACAATAATATATAGAAATAATACAGATATTCTTATGATTACTTTGCATTTATATAACACCATTTGGTAAACAGAAGTTTATGATGCAGAACTAGTCGACGCTAATATGATTGTCACGTTGGAGACCTATGAATTACCAGAACAGTCTAAAGTCTAAACTTAGATACCAATAACCAATATGCCCAGAGACTATAATGACTATCAACTATTTGAATTATCAAACATTCGATAGTGATTGTTGAACAGAAGTGGATGAAATACTAATATCTAGTTCCTTTGTTAATATATAATAGAGATCTCATAAAAAAAATCTTAATATAACATTCATGTATCCCATAAGTGGCACAGAATTAATCATAATATAAAAAGTTCTCAAGATTTCGAAAATATTTTACATTAAATCTGTGCAAACGTACATACAAACACATACAATTATCTGTGTACAATAGGTGCTACAATATAAATTACCCATTCAACACTACAAGATAATGGCGCTCCATTTTTGGCCACGTATGCCTTCTAAATTTATTCACAAACCTATATTAATGCATATAATATCTGAATCACGGCGGTGGCTTGCCAAACATCCTGTACATTCTTTACATTGTCAACGGAATTGATTTGTTTGCGCTTTTGATTTAGACTCTAGATAGATATAAATCAATAATGTGGGCAAGATTCTGAACTCTGTTGAGCATATTTGTGCTCCGTATTATTTACAATATCTTAACTGAATGCTGTGAATGAGTGTAATGTATGTAATATCTTATTTTATCTGAACTAAAAAAGATTCGATAAAAATTAAACCCTTAAATACGAAATTGTATGTGTGAATTTTAGCGTAAGTGTTTTACTTAAAACAAAAAAAAGATAACGCTTTAATAATCTATATTGTCATAGATTTTTGCCAAATCCAAGTTTTATAAAAATGTTTAAAATCTTTAGTCTTCGATGACAAGAAGTAGTAAGATTAATGAAGAAAAGAATTAGCAACTAATACTATGGTATGTATGTATGTAGATATGTATGTATGTATAAGTAGTTAGAAGTCCTCTTCAGCTCATTTGTACCATGCTATAATTTACTAACCAAAGCCACACGCGCGACCACATGTTTTGTCATTGTTCGCTTAATACGCGATAATTGCATGGTGTACAATCTTAATATAGCCTTTTTTTTCTTGTTGTTTACAACAACTCGTGATTTTAATTTATAATTCTTTTTCTTATAAAAGTTTACACTTTCTTGCATGTTACTTGATATATTTTCTGATTATTTCTAGATCTTGTAATGAAAATTATACAAAAAAAAAACAAAAATCTTAATACTTCTTATAAAGCCTTTAAATTTTGTAAATTTTTTCGACATAAAACATTGTAACATTGGAAGTATTTGCTGCATTTACCTCAATGGCCACATTGAATAGTCTATTCAACTTACAAATTTTTGAATGTGAATTTACCATTGACAAGATAAATGATTATTTCCTCATTACTTCTTTATTTGGTATTCTGTACTCTGTAACCTTAATAAATCCTCAAACATTGAGAAGTTGGACCGCCAATGACATTCATAATTGAAAAACAAACAAGGAATAAGCTTTTCCTAATTTTCGTTATAATAAAGTAGGTAGAAACTCTTATATATAAATCTAAGTAATTCTAATAAATTAAAAATCTAAATAAATTCTTGACATCTCTGTACATTACACTTCCGTGACTGCAAAAACAAATGACTAACTCATATGCTCTTATTTCCTAAGTAACATAAAAGATAATAGGTATCTAGCTTGTGATTAATTGCTTTTTGGTAGACGCTTTCGAACAAATATAACCCGCAATCTGACCGATACGTCTTATCACAGACATTGAAATTTATTTATAATATACATAACCGAGATAACAACTTTTTGTTTGTATGAATTTTATCAAATATCGCGTTCAAAAAATATATATTCATTACAAGTCGTTTATAAACATTATTTAAAATTGTCAAATCAATTGAGCCTAATTTGAATAAACTGTATCCGTAAAGAGTTATTTTATGTTAACTTAACATCCAATTCTTAATTAAATTTTGTATTACTTATTTAGAAAACGTATAAAAATTTGAACGTAGCGGGACACAAACCCACGCCTCTTGGCCGGTTTCCAAGAGGCGCGGGTTCGAGTCTTAAATAAGTATTTTTCTTTCCTAAGTGTGGAATAACACTTTAAAAAGTTTTGTATTGTTACGCCATTGTACTTACATAAGTTCAATTCTCACTGATACTTATATATTAATTAAAGTCGTCCACCGGATATGGATTTTGTGAATTTCGCAAATATTTGCTCATTTGCTCCATTAAACTTACAATAAATTTTAAGTAAATCGAAATCACGTACCCGTAAAAATTAAATAACATAAAAATCAGATATAAATATCACTGAGCCCAAGTTATTACATAATTAACAAGTTTAAATTTAAGTGTGCCTACGTAACATAAAGTGAGACAAGTTTTTCTTATTTTTAAATATTATAAATTAACATATCAAGCAAGACATTCACCTTTTATTCAAATGAATGCATAACTTGCCCATTATACGATATGAGTTAAATAAGTCCAGTGACAAGACACTCCGCCTCACCGCATTTTACCTTGACACCAGAACGAAGAAATGAAAGTAATAAATATTTCATTTCCTCGAGTGGGAATCGAACCCACAACACAACTTGTGCTCCTGCGCAACAACTGGCCTCAAATTTGATTTGGATTATTAAAATTATATTTAATATTTCATATTTAGTTTTAAATATTATTTTAATAATATTTACTATTGTTAGTAGGTATATACCTCGAAATTAAAATAACAGGCTCTACAGTACTACCAGTTTCTTGGCGCAAGACTAATATAATACATGCGGTATTATATTAGTCTTGCGCCATAAAAAATAAATTATTCATTTGTTTAAATTAAAGTTAGGATACATTTATTATTATTATACAGTTTGATATCAGTTTTATATAGGTCACGTTCGAAGCTCAACAAGGTCATTCGTAGCCGATTAACAGTAAACGGATATTAATTGTTTTATTGACATACTATTGTTGTAAATATTTATATACTTGCTAGTTTAATATGAAATGCTATTACGATAGGAGATAGGGAAAAATAGATTAGCTAATATTTTTTTAATGTAAATCGATTAAGTAAAAATTAAATGATATGTCCCTACCGCGCCACGTTGGCTAACTGATTTCAGGATGTTACTGACAGTTAACAATGTCGGTGGGTTCTGACGAATTATTTTCATTTTCCAGCTCTGGCAAGCAAGACAAAGTTGAGTTCCGTCACGTGCACACACACAATGTCTTGTGTTTTTGAATTCTTTCGGAAAACGAAGAGAGAAAAGAGCTGATTGATATAATTATATTTTTATTCTCGTCTCATAAAGTGTGTCAGTCGTGGCGCAGGGGCACAAAATGTGACTGTAAAATCGACTGGTTGTAGGTTCGATCCCCACTCGAGGAAGTGAAATATTTATTTACATTTATGTTTTTATTTCTTCGCTCTGGTGTTGAGGCAAAGCGCGGCGTTGAGTTCCGCCACTCAACACACAATGCTTCCAGAACTTGGCGGAAAGTGGGGAACGGAGTCTTAACACTAGATTCCCTATGCCTACTCTGATGTGTGCGGGATACAGCGTGCTGCTCATTTAATTATTAGTCTCAAAAACGTTAATTATAAATAGTATATCACAAAAACTATTACTAATCTTTGACAATAGTATTCTATTCACGCTTGCTTGCAATCTTTTAAACTCTTGATCTTGAAACTTCTAATTAACTTGGAATTACCTGATTAATTGAAAGTTGCCTTGTCACTAAAGTATCCAAAATATATTTATCGTAACAGACACATTTTATTGTCTGTATAAGATAATAAAGTTGGCCGTAATGTTTATATAAAAGTTTATATCACAAATAGTTCTTAAGTTAAAAACTCAAATAGTGTTCGTCAGAAAAACATCACATTAATTCGACAAAGATACATATTTCTTCCAACTTATGAGTAATTATAAACATTATTGTTTAATGTCGTACCAGTCAAAGCCATGTTATATAATTATGTAATAGTATAGAATTTAATTTAGTTTAATATAGAATCTTTTATTTCAAATGTTTGACCTTGTAGATTTCCTTGAAAATTAGACTTTTAATTTTCCCATTCTCTTACCTTATACGTAGAGGCAAATATATGATGATGTTTTTTTATTACATTACTTATTATTAGCATTACTTATCACGACGTTGTTTACCATTATTAGTTACCTCTTTTCCGATATTGTGTCATTTTCTATTTTTATCACATAATCTATGTACAAAAACGTAGATAATTCATAATATATATAACATATAGCAACAGATACAAATTTACCATCATCATCATACATTATTATACACTACATAAAACTCTTTCAATAATTTCGACAGGTTAAACATTTTATTACCATTCATACGTATTAAGACGTAACAAACAAATCGAAGAATACATATGTTATTCTGTTTCAGTATTGGTAGAGGCGTGTAACAATGAGCCCTCCTGCCTCCAAGACCACGCCGGGCTGGAGGCCATCACGCAGCTGCACAGGCAGCTCGACGACGACGCGAACGGAAATGTCGATCTTAGCGAGAGCGATGATGTAAGATATTTTATTAGTAGTTTATAATTATTAATTATGTAATTAAAAGTACAATATATCTTAAAATCTTGGTTTGTGATTGCACGACCCGTAATGATAATAAAAGTACAGTTAAAATGGATTTATTTGTTTATCACCACTTTTTATAAATGTTGTCCTTTTAAATTCTTATATAGGCATTTTCCAATAAATTTTGTATGTGAAGATCATAAAAAGTAATTATCGTGATTGAAATTTTGGTTTAGTTATTACCTGAATTTGTTTATAATATTCGTCAGAAAAATCTTAATAAAAAGACCTGTCATTAGACTACTTTCTAATATGTAATTGATATTTTGTTAAATTAGCAAATATTCTCTAATTTTGTAAACATTTACAGTTCCTTCGAGAAGAGCTCCAGTATGACAGTGGCTACGAGAAACGTCAGCGTGCTTTTCACCATAACGATGATATGCATATTTCTGTTAAGGAGCTATGGGAAGCCTGGCTACGGTCTGAGGTAAGATAACAATTAAATATTAGCGAGAAAGGCGTAGATAATCTCATACATCCAATTTAAAGATATTGGAGCGAAACTTAACCTTATCGATTTGTGGTAGCTAAGTGGATACATCAATTCCTTACAATATTTATTATATTGTTCTTAATGTAGAAATCGATAATTACTACGCAACGATAACATCTAATTATCATCAAAACAGTAAATAAATAGTAAAAAAATGGATTTATAACTAAAAATGATTAATCATAATATTATACTACTAACAGATTTTAGTAGGCACATTGTAAATGAAATGTTTGACTTAGTTATTATCTTACGAATAAATAATACGCAATAAAAAAGAATTTTTAAAATATATTGTTGTATCCTAGTATATATATACATTTATGAATGTTTATTTATCTGCTTTTTCTAGGTCCACAATTGGACCGTGGAGCAAACAGTAGAATGGCTGTCAGATTCGGTGGACCTACCTCAATATAAGGCATTGTTTCTACAACATCGCGTTACTGGAGCTACTTTGCCTAGGTATTTTCATTATTGAAATACAAGACCATGAAAAACTAATTAACTATTTTAAAAGTTTATAAAAAAATAGAGGCCACCGTGACGCAAAGTTTTCAGTTTTGCTTTGAGGCATTAGTATGTATGAATATTTTTTCTATTCAAATAATAATAATTAAAAAAAAGTCTTCAAGTTTGTTTTAAAAGGTTCAAGTAAAAGTAAAGTTTCTGTATAGCTCACACTAAATTAATTTTTAAATGATTATTGCTTAAATGTAAAATCTTTCCTATAATTATATTTAAAAAAAACAAGGCTTTCAAGTACTAAATATGAACATTTCAAAAGCAAAGGTCCACGAAAAAAATATTTACTAAATCCCTTTCCCAACGACATCAAGTATTGAGGTCGGTTATATAAAAAAGAAAGGATTTTTTTAAATCATGTAATCGTATAATATTTCAACTTAAGTAAGCGACAAATGATAATACAAAACAGTATCGTTATCACTTGTTAACGAAAACATACTTTAAGATTATGCTTTTATATCCTGCGGCGTTGAGTTGAGCCACTCAACATGCAACACCTACAGAATTTGTTGAAAAGTGGGAAGCGGAGTGTCTTAACACTAGGCTCCTTCTGCCTACCCTGCTATATGCGAAATACAATATGAAGCTAAAACAAACTGCTTTTATTTTAATACAAAATTTAATCTGTAATTTTAATTTGTACAGTCAGGCTGGTAATTTGTACAGGCTGAACGGCTGCACCATGACGACGATTTAGTTTTAGTTTAAGTATATCACTATAAAACGTTTTTTTTAATCTTTTTTTAAATTATATCTTCACGCTGTATTCCGCAAATAATAGGGAAGGCCGAGTGAACCTGGAACACTAGTTTTAAGACACTCGGTTTCCCACTTTCTGCCGAATCTTGGAGGCATTGCGTTTTGAATTGCGATTTCAGTGGCGCTTTGCCTCGTCACCAGAGCGATTCCTTATTGTACTTTTACGCATTTCTATATTGATTTATTTTAGATTATTTTTCGCATAAATATAATTTCTTTTCATTACAGATTAGCAGTAAACAATATGCAATATGTGAGCAATGTGTTGGGTATTAAAGATCCTATACATAAACAGAAACTAGCACTCAAAGCTATGGATGTTGTACTATTTGGACCACCTAAAGGTGGGTTTTTGTTTTATCTTAATTAATATTATTTTATTTCAGCTTCACGCTGTCTAAAATTAGAGGGAACCCAATGTTAACCTACTCTGTTCCCCACGCACCATACCTACACTATGTTCCAGACGTTGTATTAAAAATAATTAATTGCTTTGAGTGGATCGAACCTACTGCTGTCGCATTTACCTTCGATCTTTTTTTATATATAGTAATATAATTGTAATCTAGCGGTAAATTACTTTAGTCCATTTACAGGATGTATAATTTTTTTATTTTTTTACAACATTGTATTATGTTAGGTAATCGGATATATGCTTAATTTTTTTTGTATTTTGCAGATACATAATTAAAGTAACGAATATATTGTAAAATTTTTATCCATATAAGAATTAGCAGACATTTAAATATAGTACACTTAGATGATAAAACAACTAGTTTTTTTTATATAATTGAACTTGACATATTCTTTTATTGAGTTGATAACTGAAATAATTTCTATGTAAAGTCAATATTATCTAAAAAAATTTAACAATGACGCCTTAAATAACTTATTTTTGGTGTTTTTTTAGGTATTATACTCTATTTACAATATTTTTTATTTGATTTTCCATCTTTCGTATATTTAGAAATTGATAATGAAAACTACGCAAAATTAGCTATTTAGTTCTATCCTATTAGGGACACTTTTGTATAAAAATAAATTCTTCTTCAATCGAGATATAATTTTTCATACTCACAACCATAGCGCTCTATCAAATCGCCCATATATATAAAAATGTTATAGTTTGATATTAAACATAAATATTGGCTTAACACCGATTGAAAAATACTATCACCCAAACTGAGTAATTCTAGACAAAAATAGGCAATTATTTTCGTAATTTTATTTAATTTAAGACTGTCTACATGACAACAATAATTTACTTTTACAATTAATATGTAAAATATAGGCTATACTTCTTATATTGACTTTAAAACCATTTAATAGTATTCAGTGAGACCAGTCACAGCGGCATAAAGTGTGACTGTAAAAGCGACTGCTTGTGGGTACGATCCTCACTCGAGGAGATGAAATATTTACTTAAATTTATATTTCCATTTCTTCACTCTGGTGTTGAGGCTAAGCGCGTCGTTGATTTCTGCCACTCAACACGCAATGCCTCCAGAAAGGCAGAAAGTGGGGAACGGAGTGTCTTAACACTGAGTTCACTCTGCCTACCCTGCTGCGTGAAAGCTGATTTATTTATTTATTTAGCAGCGTGAAGCTGATTTATTTATTTTTTAATAGTATTCAATTAATCAGGTAGATAAGCCTCAACTCTACTAAGCGTTCCTGGTTGTATATAAAAAAACGGATTTTACTAATTACTGATTACACTTATCGTGTTTAATTTAAATATATAATACATATTTCTGTACATTTAAAAAAATGCGTTATATGAATATACGTAGATCTTGTTATAGGTATAACACTAAGTATACTATACTGAATTTATATTTTTAATATATATGTTTTTAAAACTTGAATATTTTATATATATTTATGTATTTTGTATTTACACTGATGTGGTGCACAGAATGTGACTCTAAAACCGACTGGTTGTGGGTTCGATCCCCACTCGAGGAGATGAAATACTTAAATTTATACTTCCATTTCTTCGCTCTGGTGTCGAGGTAAAAGCGCGGCGTTGTGACCTGCCACTCAACACACAATGCCTCCAGAATTCGCCAGAAAGTGGGGAACGTCTTAACACTAGGTGCCCTCTGCCTACCCTGCTGTGTGCGGGATACAGCGTGAAGCTTATATAATTTGCTAATGTAACTTAATTTTGAACAAATAATAACTTTTGAGATCAAAAATTAAGAATCAATTCCAAATTGTTGTAGTAACGGTCTGCTTTGGCGATTTTAACACTCCATATTGAAAATTCAATATTTGAACGTTTCGTATTCCGAACATAAGTATACATTAGACTGAAAGAAACTACAACATTGACCTTACCAAAGATAGAGACATTATAGTATACTTTTTTTCCGGCATTTTTAAAGTTTCATGTTGTATCCTGCATAGAGCAGGGTAGGCAGAAGAAACTAAGGGACTCGAACATGGGCGGAAAGGAGAGAGCCGGGTGGTCCGTGCCCACCCCAGAATAGTATGGTGCCAACCCTAGAAATTTTACTTTTAACAAAATTTGCCTCCAAAATTAAAAAAAAACATTCGCACGAACATATCTGGTTAAGGCTAAGGTCCATCCCCCACCCCACCCCCAAAAAATACGTTCTTCTCTAGTTACGCTAATGAAATCGAACCCATAGGTCGCATTTGCAGTCAAACACAGTGCCACTGCGCAACTACGTCCGCGTCTCAATTAGGTGCTCACAATAAAAAAAAAGAAAAATAGATTTCATAACTGCTAACCGAACGCAAATTACATTTTTAATTACAACCTTAACGTAGTTAAAAGAAAACTCAATCTATTTATATATCCAGCACAATAGCGATTATACAATAATCCGTGTGGTTTGAAGCGTTTTATTCATTTCCATTCAACGCTCGACCTTGACCACTAATCTCGATTGTACGAACTGCGGTGAAGTCTACACATACTTGTGAATACGTAATATTGTATATTACACATTGTTATTTGAGACATGATCATAAATATAAATGGCTTTTAAAGATTTTTTATTAAGCATTGAATTTTTTTATGTTTGTTAGATATATGAAACTTGTAAGCCCAATTCAAATCTAGAGTATGACTGTATGTCTATAGTTAAAATATATTTATTTTCATGGTATGGCAAACAAATCACAGCGTTTGGTTTCGCCAAAAGACACGCAATTTCTCAAAATTAGGTGGAAAGAGCGGAATGGGGAACTGGGGTGAGCACACCTCCCAACCCAACTATATGCTGGAAACAGTACTTTTATTTCTTTGACTTCCCTTTAAGAAGGTCCATCCACTTAAAATTAATTGTGGTAACGAATATGACAAAGTCGATTTCCCGCCATAATGTAGGCATTTTATATAGCTTTATAGCGGAAGTTTTATTATTTACTAAATACATATTTACGCCTAATGGAACAATAATCGCGGCTATTTTAGGAATAAGCGACGTTTAAAATGACAATTTTGTTGCCAATGCCACCATAATATACATGTAAATTTTTGCAATTAGATGGAGAAAGATTCTGTATAATTCAATTTCTTTTCCATTTTTAACATTTTTTTATTAAAATAGGTTAGGCAGTGTATGCAGAGGGAACCTAGTGTTAAGACACTCCGTTGTCCATTTTCCGCCGATTTTTGTCGAAGCGAAACTCAACTGCGCTTTGCCTCGACATCAGAGCGAAACCATGAAAATATAAATTTAAATAAATATTTCAATGCCCCGAGTGGTGGTCGAACCTACAACTATCCGCGTTTACAGGCACACTTTGTGCCGCTGCGCCACAAATTTTAATATTTTGCGAAATTCTGTTGGTAGGTACATCGAGTAGTATTTCATTGGCGGTTTGATAAAGACAAATATTAATTCGTCGAAAAGTTATATTTTATATTAACGTATGTTGAAAAGTCATCTATTTACCAACTATGGATAGATTTTTATATTCAATGTTTTTTATATTGACTCGTGAACATCTTCTCTTCGTAATTATATGAGTTGCGATGTAATAAAGATTTATTTTTTTATATTACCAACAGGTTTTACTTATTATAATCAGGGACAACAACGAATAATGTGACAATCATATAAAAATAAAAAATAATAATAAAAAATCTAAAGGTTTTAGTAACAACTCAACATGAATTAACTTAATAGGAACGGAGTACACTAGGTTCCCTCAGGCTACACTGCTATGTACGGGATACAACGGGAGGCTAAAAAAATATAACATATACATGATTTTTTGAAACTTCGCGAAGAGATTATTGAAAATAGCGTTCCCAGCACAATAATTGAAGATATCCATCGTCACATGTTTTAATCACCGTCTAGCTAATCTGTTTCATAATTGATGCCATTTATACCCTTTGACTGTCGTTTCGTCACACACGCCATGTTATTTTTTAATTAGTATAGAAATAATATGAAACTGCTTCACAAAATCTTCGATCTTGTACATTTAAGCTATAAGGATTATAAAATTAATTCCACTTTCAGTTGTGACGACATTAAGTACTAACAATGAACAAATAATAAAATACATTTATTCAAAAATCAAAAAATTACATTTGTTTTTCCTGATTTTAAATTTTAATATTGTATTATGGTGACATTTTGCAATATATGTTTTAGTTGTTCAATTATTATGTTTATATACAAATAAATTTTACCAAACATTCAAAACCCAGAGTATATACGTCATCTTATCTATTATTTTTATGTGAATATTCATTTATACTTATCAAAATCTCAATAATTATACTAAGTGACAATAAAATTTGTAAAATAAAGAACACAACAGTAAATCAACATATAGTCTCACCACAATTAACGTTCCTCCCACAATTCAAATGAATCATAGTGTCACTACTCTTACATCACGTTCAGTATCATTCGTCTCATTCAAGCGCGCGTTTCAAATGGTCATATTATTATTTTGTAATTTTTAGCATTTTTTTTTTTGCCATATTTCGACTTTATACTTTAGTACCAAGTGATTCTAAGTGTCGTGATGAACTTATAAATGGTGTTTGGATCTGTTTGTGTGGAAATATTAAAGTTTGTCAATTTTCTCATTAATGGACCATGTGTGAACTTGACAGATGAAGGTTATTGATTTTTGTATATATATATTTTTTATCAATTGCTTTCAATATTTCAGGTTTATCACAAGTTGTTCAATAAAAATTTTCAAACCATTTTACTTGGATGGTGTACTTAAACTTTTATTGGAATTTTAATAAACGTTTTAATATTTTGAAAATAGTTTTTGTAGGGTTGAATTTAGATCTGTAACAATACAATTGAAAGTATATTGTGATTTCAATTATCCGCGAAAACCTTTTATAGATTGCATTTTTTTTATAGAGATGTCTTTATTTTTCTTTAATAAAGACATCTCTATAAAAAATAATTTTACACTTTAACATCTTTTGTTTATTTTTTATAAACAAAATTTGTTATTTTATATTAAAATATGTAAAGTACAATAAATAAGTATTAATATAAACTTCAACTCAAACTGTTTCCTTCCATCTGATAGCACCGTCACAATTATATAGATATGTGATATCCCAACAACAAATTAAAATAATATTTTATATTTATTAAAATTATAATTTACAACTTATTCTCATATGGTTGTCTTGAGCCAATTACCATCTAACATATAATACATTGTTATACTCTTTTTAGCGGAAAAAATAAACTTCAATATAAATTTATGTCCAACCGTCGATCATTGTTTCACTGTCGAACAAGAATATTCATACCTATTTCGTATATTTTATTAAGTTATGCAAAACAATATATTTATTTAATGATTTTCAATGCCAGAGCGAAGAAATGAAAATATAAATGTAAATAAATATTTCATTTCCCCGACTGGGGAAATGAAATATTTCAACCCGCAACCAGTCGATTTTACAGTCACACTTTGTGCCCCTGCGCCACGGCTATATATATACATATATCTTATATATTTAAATACATATTATAAGTATATGATCGTCAATGTATTTTTACTATTTAAGACTTTGTTGTTTTACCGGTACATTTTCCTGCTTACATATTGCTGCGTTTACCTCGAGGTAATTAAACAAGTTATATATTATTAATTGCCATAATATTATTATGGTTAATTGAACTGCAGTCGTGCATGGATTTCAAGTACATTCGTAGAATATTTTAGTGTGGACGCGTCTTAGTTGACATGCTTTGTAGTTTTTATGCACTGGGGTTTCAGTTTTCTATTTTGTTTTAATAGGAACTTATTTTAATATTAGTTTGTTTATTTGTGTAAGGTGAGGAGTAGTGGGTGATGCTGTGTGACATATTACTTTTTTTTATTGATTTTGTGTTCACTCAGATATTATAGTTACTTAATAAATACTACTAAACTATAAGTTGAAGTTTCAAACTGTTTAAACTTTTCATTGTACAAAGGAAACATGTGATACAATGTGCATCCACATAGCTGCAAATGACATAATTTTCTAGATTGTCTTAATGAAATAGCGTCAGCTTGGATTTAAAGTGTGGACAATAGTCTCGTCTAAACAATGCATGTAATGTAAACGTTAAATAAATAACATTTTTAACATCAAGTATAACATCTGTTCGCAATATAAATTTAAGTTAATAATTTGAAATATAAATTAAAGTTAATAAATTGAATTTGAATTTGAAGTTAATAATTTGAAAAAGTGTACATATCTCGTTATTTAGCCAAGTGAATGCCGCTTTACTACGCTTTACTTCCAAATTAAACTGCTAATGGCGATTCTTTAATACCACTATTTTATGATTAGTACCCTAAAATTGAAACCAACCTGAAAAAAAAACATCCATTATTGGTTTATTGATGATTATATGGTTTGGAAAGGAATCGACATCTTTGTATGGAATCCGATTTCTTAATAACACAGTCGCTAGTCATATTTGAGCGGTATAATAGATTAGCCAACATAATGTTTGTATATTATAATATATAATCACATCAAATAGAAGGTAGTCGATGGAAGGACTGGTTGCTGGCCTCCCTGCTCTTGGGCGCGGTCGTCGGGAGCTGGGCGGCGTTGCGCGCCGGACGCGCCAGCCGTCATCAGGTGCAGAGGATGCTCAGAGATATGGAACAGCTGAGGAAAGCTGAAGTGGCGCTTGATAATATGCAGAAGGAGCTCGATAAGGCGAAGTTGGAACAGGTAAATTTTTGGATGATTATAACATTTTCTAAGGGAAGTTATAGATGTATCAGATAATTTTCATCTAATTTTTTATAAAATATTAAGATTTTTTAGTTTTGTTTGTAACAAATTAACATAAACCGTAATTAATATAATCGCTGTATCAAAACGCTCGGTACAGTTTTTCTATAATAAATGAATAATTATTTATTTACGAAGAACAATGGAATTAGAAATAAAAATAATGTAAATAATAAAAAGTTCTTAACGGCTAATTATAATTTATGTTTCTTTATTATAATTAAGTTATTTGCATTTTCAGGAAAATGTAGCGACGGAGAAGAAAAATTTAGAAAAGAAATTACGTGAAGCTGGCGACACTCCACTTTTGAATTCCGCGTCTTCCGACCTTGAAGTTACTCAGTTAAAAGCAGAAGTTGAAGTGAGTATAAGAAAACATTTTACTCTATAGATTTACATGGCTCTTGACGTTTTTTAGCCGAATTCTGTAATAAAAGGAGGTTATCAATTCGACTGTATTTTTTACATGTTTATTACCTCAGAACTTTTGACTGGGTGAACCGATTTTGATGATTTTTATTATATTTGAAAGCTAGTGCTTCTCGTGAGGTACCATTTTTTTAGGTTCATTTCTGACAATCATTGATGTCTATGAGAAAACCACATAAGTCATAATTTTGCATTAGATATGTGCCCGACGAATAGATGAATAACTCATTATCAAGCCGACCGATTCCGATGATTCTTTTTTTATTTCAAAGGATACACTTCAAGGTTCGTTTGGTGAAAGTTTGGTTAGGTTAGGTTTCTGATTAAGGTATCCAGTTGAAATTGAACAAGTTGTTTTTTTTGGTAATAAATATAATTATACTATAGTAGTTACAAGGAAAGACTGTAAAAATGGGTGTCACAAGTGAGATTCTTCATCGTTGCATTTCTTTTCAACGAATTTCAAAAAAGAGGATGTTCTTATTTTCAACCGACTTCAAAATTATTTTTAATACATGTTCTCGTCAATATGTCAAAATGTTAGTATGCACAATAATACCTAATTAAGTTTGAAGTTGTACATAGGACATTCACTACCTACCTACTCATTTGAGAAGCATCCTTTTAAAGTCTACCCATCACTTAAAATTGTAAAAAAATATATTTTTTAACAAAAAAAATCCGACTTCCGACTCTATAATCTTCACGTATATTTTTACCATAATAAATGAGTACCTATCTATTTAAAATATATTTTAACAAGTTACGATCTTCACGATTTGATTTCATGATGAAACAATAGTGTATTATTATTTGTAATTATTTTCATATTTTTATTTTATTTTTCTCAAGCAGTAGGTACTTTACCTTACAGAATAATAATTATTTTGATCGTCAATATTTCATTGAATTTAGATTTTTTTTTGGTATAATTCATATTTAAAAATTATAACAAAATTATAACAATTATATAAATATACTTAAACGTATATTTAGATTAAAGATTCCAATATATGTAAGAAAAGAAATCGCAGCATTGAATCCCACAATTCAAAGTTGTTTTGAAAATTGAGCGTAGCGTGGAAAACAGAGTGTCTGTGACACGTTAAGTGTTAACTTAAGTTCCCTCTGCCTACTCAACATAATATATTATTTTTTTATATGCTGGTTACAGCTATAAAAAATAAAACTTACAAACACATAAATAAACATATAAATCAATTATATGTTTTTTCTTTAATTCCAGATGTTACGAGCGGAACTTCGTCGTGCAGAAGGCGAACTAGAAGATAGATGTTGGGCGCCGCCCGCCGGACTCCAGCAATGGCTGCAATTGACACACGAAGTGGAAAATAGAGCATATATACGAAAAAAGCAACAGGCTGATATGCAGCTGCAACAGGCTAGAGACGCGGTGAGTTTCAAATGTTCCTTAGCTCCACGCTGCAAACTGTTAACACTCCGTTTCCCATGCTCCGCCTAATTCTGATACATTACGTCAAGAGTGATGGAATTCAACATCACGCTTTGTCTTGTTTTTAAAAAATTGACAAAAATGACGCACGCGCACGTAAACCTATCAAAGGGAAACCGCTGCATACGCCTCAATCCGAAATCGAGTCGTAGGTATTGGCGGCAAAGTTCAAACTTGCTTAACCTTTAGTAGTATTTTTGCAGTAGTAGGTATGTGTTTACATTATTGGTATCTATGCGTAACTGCGTCACACGAAATACACAAAGTACAGGATAAACGTGAACGGAAAATCCTACGTCTAAGATGTTGAGGTATCTTGATTATTTCTTTAGGTAAGGGCTTAAGATATTTTACTTTATATGCTGTTCTCGTAAAAGGAGCGCTGACGCTTCCTCGCTGTATAAATTTATTGATTTTTTTTTTTATTTTAAATTATAGTGTGAAAAACTGCGTAAGAAACGTTCGAGCTTAGTCGGTGCGTTTGTATCGACACACGGCAAGTCCATAGACGATGTCGACCGGTCTATCGTCGAGGCGAGGACCGCCTTGAACGAAGTCACGCAGGAATTACAGGTATTTGCCTTGAATTTTATATAAAAAAATGCTGTTTACTTAAAATATATATATATAAATTTGTACTAAGAAACGTGTTGATTGATTTTTTATAATATTTTAATTATGTTTGCATTTTGAAGTGTGTTTTAATCGTGAATACAGGATGTTTATTTATTTTGAATTTTGCTTGTGATTAAAATTTTACTGTTTACTAGAAATAACTTAATTGATTTCGTTTCATATTATAATTTCATTTACTGACTGACTGACGTCACAGATATTTTTCTACATTTAAGTATTTAGTATTCTATAAAATAAAACATACCTATTATTTTTATATTATTATATTAAAACCATGTAGTAATCAATTTATTTTAATAACTTTGGAATTATTTGTCTGTGCAACAATATAAGAAATATAAGGATTCTTTGTGGGTAAGAGTGTAGTGTACTGTGTCTTATAGAAATATTTTAATATTTTATATACTCTTAACTACTTATTTTTTTAAAAAGGCTTTAACAAACATAGTGTTATCGTATTGGTAAGTAAATAAATAAAACAAAATGGACGACCACTTGTTTTATATTTCTTTTATAAAGCTGGATTACTGCTACTTGATTTAGAATTCGGTATTATAAAAGAAAATATGGAACAAACACCAACGCCATCTTACAAGGAATATTTTATATGTCATATTAATACGATCATCATACACAGTACGGTTGAGGAGTCATGGCCGTCCTGAAGAACGCTAATATAGCTCGACAAATAATTTATGAAGTTTGTGAACATACGCAGGAGTCAGAATCTCGCATGTACAGTCGTATGCATAATATTTAATATGCGGAGTTCGGTGCCACTGTATGTCATATACAAACAGGTTCAGTAAATGACACTTCTCGTCGCGCTCTACTGTACTTTACTGATGAAGGCGTCAGTACGTAGGTACATCTAAAATACGCATTCTGCACTTGGGTCCGCGCGTACCTCCTATATATCTTAAAGTCCTTGTCAGGCTATAGCTGCGCAGATTTGATTTTAGGATTTTTCTTACTTTTGATTATTTTCTTCCCAAGTGAACAATGGGCAAATGTCCCTAAGGCCTAGCTTCATGACAGTCACGACTCTTCGGACCATACTGTTGTCTATGTTATATTCTTTAAAAAAAAAGACCATACAAAGAACATCAGTATTATTAGAATATGTGTTGCACGACTAGTATATCATTATAGATAAAATTGTGAATTATTTTTCTAAGTAACGTAATCTGTATTTGCAATTTCTCATATGCTTCTTAGATTAACAACTAGAATAAATATAAAAATTCCCCAAACACACAAAACATTCACTACTGTTATATTGTATTATTATTATATATTGTAAATGTATGAAATATTTTTGAAATGTCATATAAAAATAAGTTATCTTAACTTATTTTTATAATATAACAGAAAATTATTTTATTGATTACATCTATATATATAGATATATAGATTATAAGTAACTTTTTTTATATAAAATGCATGTAAATGTTGCGTTGTTTAAAAATAAATATTTAAAATCCAAGTGTAATTTTTGTGTAAAATATTTTATTATTAATTTAAATTGAGACTGTGGACGGTTGTGTGTTCAATTTCCACTTAAGGAAATAAATTATTTTCATTTCTTCGCTCTGGTAAAAAAATCCACGGCTCTGAGTTGAGCTGAGTGAGCCACTATTCAACATTTAATGTCTTAAAAATTGTGTGATGCGTGGAGAACGTAGTATCTTAACGCTAGGTTCGCTCTATCAATCCAGCTATATGCGGGATACAGCGAGAAGCTAAATAAAATATATATTTTTAAATTGTTTTAATTATTTCTAGGAGCGTATGCACAGGTGGAAGCAGATTGAGCGTCTCTGCGGTTTCAATATAATAAACAACAACGGTCTACAGTTCCTTGAGAGCACTTTGTATAGAACCGCTAATGGACGACAAGGGAGAGGTAATTATAAATATAATTATATATTTTTTTATATTTTGATTTTCCTGCAAAACAATACGCGGCGTTGAGTTCCCCCGTTCAACACACAGTGTCAATGTGACAATTTAAGGGGAATATGGAAAAATCTTTAGTCTTTACATTAGGTTCTCTCTTCCTACAAAGACGTACGAAACATGTGTAGATGAATATTATGTATTATGTGTACTATGTAACGAGATCTAAAAAAATTAATTCCACCGTTTTGTAATTATTTTATTATGCAATTTGGCAATTACGCAATACTTAGGTTGTCTGATGATGGAGTCACATGTTGGGTTAGAAAACCCTGGGAACCATGTTAGTAAAGCATAAAATTTGGCCTCGTTCGACTATTTTTATATATTCTATCAATTTCTCCTGGTGACAAGGAGTTGATAATAAAACTGGGTGGCTATAGAGACCTAAAGGGTGTTTTTTTTGTTTTCTGCTCAAATCATTTATGTTTTTATTTTATTAACAGGAGTCATTTATAATGGCAAGTGAAAGTATTTATCACTAATTTAGTAATACTGTAAACATTATTTATGTTATTAATATACATATTTTTGTCGTTCCCAGTCCGCATGAGCAGTTCTCAAGATGACCTCAGCGTGGGCGACGATACTTCCCTCTGCGGCTCCGGTAAGTTGGACGACGCGGTTTTCCACGAACATATTGATTGAATATTGATTTAGCTGCTTTATGTTCGTACAATTATGTAGATTTTTAGTGTTATTTCTGCAGAATAAATATATTAAAAATATGAAAATACAATATAGCAAAATTTATTTTAATTCAAAACATAACCTGACTTTTATTCATATTAAATTATTACAACGTTTAAATATATTTTTAATAAATATATAGAACTAATTATAAGTGATTAAAATTGAGCAATAATTTAGAACACGCAATAATCTACATAATTTTACAACCATTTAAATTATATATAAAAAGACATGTATATTTTTTTTAATATAACATTATAAGTATGCTATTTTTATATAAACCTATATATCGTGCATGAAGTTGCGGATTCATATGCATTTTGATATTGTGATATAAACTTAATTATTGTATTTATAGCATTTTACATTTATATATCCAATATTGTTACAATAATGTTACCGTTATTTCAATATATTTATAAATAAATAATTTTGTGGCAGCCGAGTTTCACCTTAATAAATACTCCGCTATATGCGGGATACTGCGTGAAACTAAAAATAACTATAAATTATATTATAATAAAGGAAATTAAATTATCACCACATGCAGGTTTCATGTTGGTAATAACTTTTTACTTAAAATAATTTTACGTACTTAGTGTTTTATTTTATTTAAATTTTTCAAGACTTGAATGCAGCGAATTATGTGTTAATTAACCGACATCTATAAGAAAAGGAGGTGGTTATCAATTCGACTGTATTTTTATTAGTCAATTCATAATGTTTGTCTTTTACGTGACTTTATCTATGTAGTTTAGTATTTATTTAAAATATTTTTTTAATTACTAAAAAAGTGTATAATGGGGCCGTTCAAGTATTACGTAAGCACTGTAGGGGAGCGGGGGGGTCTTGAGTTTGCTTATTATTGATGACATGGGGGGTGGGGGGTCTAGCTAGTAATTACGTAAGCAGAAGTTATTTATTTTTTCATATATATATTATGGCTATATGGTAGACATATGTATAGTAGACGATATAACTATTAGTTTTATAATATAATATATAAGTTTATTATATCTATATAGCGGGAATGGCACATTGTCAAGAGTCTGAATTTAAAGTTTTATAAAAATCGGTGCTGATTTCATTTTTTTTCCATACAAACTTCCAACCCCTATTTCATCCCTTTAGAGTTAAAATTCCTTTTTCCTTTTCAAATTCCTTTTTTAGCGGATTTCCAGAATTCGAAAATATAAATCTGTCCAAATTTCACGTTTCTACTATCAGCGGTTACGGGTGTACAAATAATACATCAATAAAAATACCTTAAAAAAATTATATGCCAATGTTTACGTAAGCATTGGGGGAGGGGGTAAGAGAATTGCTTATTTTGATGACATAGGGGAGGGGGGGGTCAATAATTGCAAAAAAACTGCTTACGTAATACTTGAACGGCCCCTAAAAGACATTCTTAAATAATCTATTAATTATTTAAACTGATGCGTGTTTATTAATTTATACAATAATATATATGTATTGAGCTCAAAACGTGTTTAAACTAACCTAGTTTAGATATTTTTTACTTTTTACATTACCTTTATAAATTAAATTATATAATTGTGTGAAAAAATATTATAAACAATGTAAAAAAATATACTAAAAAAAAGTTTAATAAGATAAAAAAATATAAGAGGCTCACAGTTTTATAAAAAAAATATTACATATTATTATGTTGAGTAAAATATCATAAATTATAAGACATCGATATTTAGCTGTATTAGAATATTTAATTGGATATTTAATTTTATATTTTAAGCATTGTAGACAATCTTTAAGTCGTCATGCAGCAGCGGCACTGCGTCTGACTGCCTCTTCGTTCTCAATTGGCGGAATGTATTATTTTCATTAACTCGCTCTGGTAAAAGAAGATAAAGAACAGTGTTAAAATCTGTCACTCAACACGCAATGTCTCGAAAAATTAAGTTGTGGGTGGGGAACAGAGTATCTTAAAACTAAGTTCCCTCTGCCTACCTTATTTATGTCGGATCCAGCGTAAAACTAAAAAACCATTATTATTTATATCATTACGAGTTTTAAATATTTTGTTTTTGTTAAGCTAATGTTTTTGTAAAGTTAATTATCTGTGTAAATTTCATTTGATGGAATAAATGATTTGTCATGGATACTCCAGTCATCACAATCGGTATGAAGCTTTCAGGCTTTTTTTCTATTTCTTATTGTCATATTATATCGAAAAGCATGTATGAAATATTTTTTCTACATTTCTGTATATAGTGTAGCTATGGGTTTGGGCTTTTTATATTTTTGCATGATTAGTAACTTTTAGTATTATTTTCTTTATAGTTGACACTAGTGATGTACACCTATCGCTTTGCATTATAGTTACAAAATTCACAGTTTAATTTTTTACAACAGCGGCATTTGGGGCCCGCCCTCAGGGCCCTTGACTGGGGTCCCAATGGCCTGTGAACCATTGCAACATCTAATAATTTGTTATTTTTTTACTTTAAAACTGTATTTCAAATTGATATGTATTTGAAGGTATTAAAACGGCGCTGAATTTGCGATATATGTGTATGTATATTCGCAATCAATACTTTCACACAAGAAAAAAAACATTTTTTTTGATCCAAATTTAAATCTATTTCGTTCAGTTTTTTCAGAAACTGGTTGAATAACGTGGCAAAATATTATTCGATCTTACCTACATTTTGAATTATAGTTCCAAAATAAGTAACTTCAAACTTGCCACATTAACACAATAAATTGCACGAAATATTTACACATCATGTCACATTTCCAAAACATACCATTTCCAAAATTATTTCATAACATGTGAATCAGAACAAACTAAATCTTTTCTCTTAAATATTTCTCTTTGCACGTGTGAAAGCTTTTGAACGATTGTGATTTTGTTTTATTTTTGCTTTTCCCGGCTTTTTAGTAAATGCAAGTTTTCTTATAGTATGGCAACATTGAAAGGTAAGAAACTATTTTTGTATGAACTTTTGGTGGCGTCGCTTTATATTTATGGGGATAATTTATTTCATACATGCTTTTAATATCGGGGCAGTATTATGATATACTAAAGTATAAAAAAAATATATGAATGTTTAGAGAAATGTAGTATTATGTATATCGAAAATTTACGTTACGTTATTATTATTAAAATAATTTCAGCATGAAAATATTCTAGCATTAAAACTTTAAAACTATAATAATAAGATGTATTTTAATTACTGATAAAAGCTAATCAATAAAAATGTTTGTAATAGAATAACATCAAAAATAATACCATTAACGTGAATGTTGTGAATGTCCCAATATATTATATATTTAATACGGTTACATAGGGTGACTTTTAAAATTATTTCGATTTATTTCTCACTCAATATTATTTAAAATAAAACATCTCATATCAAGTTTTAATAATATTAATATAATGATATTTATATAAAACATGTAATATAACATTTACCGTTTTTTATCTTTTCTTCTAATAATTTGTAATTTGTCTATATCTGTTCTGTCCTTTAATACATATGGCGTTCTGAACATGCATTATTCGTTCGTTTGTGGGTTTTTCTGTAATTTTTAAAAAGTAATAAACGTCGATGTCATTCAGTAACAGATAACTTTGGATGGCGAGAAGATTCCTCTGGAAGCGAAGAGCCTGATGCACCACATTACCCACTAGACCTTAGATTGGCTGAAGCTAGGTAAGGATTATTATACATATTTTCTTTAAAACGTCATTTAGTTACATAAAATATTTAAAACAAAAAAATAAAGGAATAGTAATTAATAAAAAATATATAATTTAAAAATAGTTCTTGAGGTTCAGATTAATGGACGTTTCATATTGTCAATTATATGTGTTCAAATAAATATATCGTAATCGTTTGCTTTATAGATTACAATTAGAAGAAAGATTAGCTCAAGAGGCACGCGAGAAAAGAGTAGACGACAAAAAAGGGTTCGAAGAAAGATCTAGAGGTTCATTCAATGATATAAGGAAGAGTCCTACAGAGGACCGGAGGAGGGACCCCGTGCAGTTCATACTAGGAGGGGATAAGTAAGTTGTGCTTATAACTATATTGGTATATGGAGAACGACGAGTGACTGTAAATGCGACATTTGTGGAATTCCATTATTTAAATCAAATCAAATCAAATCAAAAACACTTTATTGCACAAAGATAAAACATAAATACAATAACATTTATAATTTTAATACAGTGCAAAGGCGGCCTTATCACTATAAGTGATCTCTTACAGGCAACCTTTTATTTATAAAAATTAATATTAAGAGAGCATTGTTGGCGGATAGCTTTGCATAAAGATTTTTTTTTTGTTATTTATTATATCATATATATACATACACTATTCATACATAAATACATACATACATACATAAATACATATATACATAGATTTGTATAGAGATACAATTAGACTTACATATATGCACAAAACAGATACAATGACTATAGCGATAGATAAAACTCTTTAAGCCGACGCTTAAAGATATTAGCTGATGTCGACTGTCTGATGAACCGGGATAGCTCATTCCATAATTTCACCGTTTTTATGGTGAATGATTCACTGTAGCACTTAGTGCGACATAATGGTACCTCCAATACGTTGTCATATCTTGAACGGAGATTGAAAGACTGAGAGTGGGAGCCCAGGAAAGTAAATCTTTGTTTGAGATATGAAGGAGTTAAGGGCAGATACAAGATCGAATATACACACAATGTCTAACACACAATGTCTCGAAAATTCAGTAGAAAGTGGTGAACGGTGTTTCTTATGATTAAGTTCATCTATCTCTCTTGCAATATGCGATATATAGCGTGTAACTAAAAAGTTTAACGCTATATATCGCTTATTTGAAATTACTCGTATCAAAGACGCTTCTACATTGGCATACTAATGTAGTAATTATTTATCCTTATAGAATGTTTAACACTTACCTGTATACAGGGTGAAAGTGTCAGCGTTCCTTTTACGGGAACAGCACATAGCACATAAAATATTTTAAACCTATACCTAAAAAAATTAATCAAGATAACTCAACAGTTTAGAAGTCGTTCTTGACAAATGACGTATTTTTTAAATTACAACAATAATTTTATTGTTGTTGTTTGAAAAAATCACTTTCATTTTTGGAAAAAAATAAATAAATTGTATTAGGCTTTCATAGAGCAGTTATAGCTGTGGTTTTATTCAAAGTGGTGCTGACACTTCCACCCTGTATAATGTCTACTTTTTATTTCGCCACAATAACCTATAAAACTTGTTAATTTCCAGTGTGAACTGGACCGGCGAGCCTCTGCGGGCGCGCATGCCGCTGCCGCCGCCGCGCCGCGCGCCGCTGCAGCGCTCGCGCAGCGACATCGTCGTGTGTGAGGAGCCCCGCGCGCCGCCCCGCGTACTGGCCCGGCCGAGACTACCGGGGGAAGGTTTGTATGTGCGAAACGTATATGGTGGGATTTCGGTTGCAAGTTCATAAAATAGGATAGATAGCTCCATCCGTTGATCATTCTCATGGACACTATCGAATAATATCGTGAACACATGTGTTGATATTAGATCACATGTGTAAATGTCAGATCACATGTGTGGATTTATGATAACTAGTGGGAATATAAGATCACATGTGTGTATAAGTGATAGTATGTGTATAGTGACTATCCCTTTAGCTTCGGGTGGACGCCCCTTTGAATTTTGAGTACAATAAATACAAAAAAAATCTGTAATGTAACAACTTGATTCAAATAAATTGTAAACCATAACTACTCATAAAGTTAAACGTGCGGAATAACAACAAAATTAATTTATAATTGGTAGAGTAAACGCTTACATACAAACTAAAAAAACATACAGTTGAATAGATTTTGAAAATTGTTTAAAAATACAAGCAGAACAAATACCTATGAAACGGTTTATTTATGGTTGTATTATATTATATTTGAACTTCCAGTTTAAACTGGACAGGTTATAGATATGAACAGGACTATAGATATCATTTATTTGATTACATTATGTATTGCAATGTCACCTTCGTGCCGTACTGAGACATTGTCTGACTGAAAACGCAATGGCTGTGCGATGATAGACATTACGTTTTCCTACTCTTGTAAAATGTCTAAAACATTATTTTAAATTTAGACGGAAAGTGAAGAAATGACTGTCTTAAGACAAAATTTTCTCCGTCTACCCTGCTATTTGTGGGATACAGGGTTAAGGTGGAAAAGAACAATCAATAACATAACAATTTTATGACTATAACTTAATTATTAATTTATTATTAAAAATCTTTTAAAACAAGTTTATGTATTATTCATAAAAACAATACAATCTCTGCTTTACTATAAAATAAATAGATAATAAGGCAGTGAATAAATCCTATTATAATATTTCAAATTACTATTAATACAACAATATAAATAAGAATTAAAATACGCAATATATTTTTTTAGGTAATGGATTGCCAAAAATCTAGGGCGAAAATTTTTCAACATGATAGAAATTTCTCATAACATGTGGCCGGTAACTTAGAATGCAAACGGCATGATATTTTTGTTTTTATTATACCCTTTCCATTTGATGATTCTTAACATTTTTAAAGTGGTAATCAACACTTAGGAAAAAAGAATTTTTATATCTTCTAAAATCAGCTTCACGCTGTATCCCGCACACTGCAGGGTAGGCAGAGGGAAGCTAGTGTTAAGACATTCCGTTCCCCACTTTCTACCGAGTTCTGGAGGCATTGCGTGTTAAGTGGCGGAACTCAACGCCGCGCTTTGTCTTGACACCACGACGTGACGCGACGCGACGAAATGAAAATATAAATATAAATAATTATTTCATTACCTCTAGTGGGGACCGAACCCACAACCAGTCGATTTTACAGTCACACTTTGTGATCCTGCGCCACGACTGACCTCGCTTTATATATGTTTTCTAAAAAAGCATTTAATGGTTGTTTGTGTTTGTTGGTTTAGCGATTTCTCCTTTTTGTTACTAATTACTGTATTGAAATATTATTCTTTTATCATGTAACTATACATAGCAAATTATGTGCTTGTATTTTAATAATAAAATAAGTTTTAATATAGGACCTTTATTCAATATACATAATGTAATATGTATATACTTACATAATAAAACATTAAAATTTTAAATTAAATTATCTGATTTTCTAACTTTTTAACCTTCAAAACTACAGGAAATGAAAATTCAGAAACTCAATCAAGCAACACGCCGCCTGAAGAAGAATCAACGGACTCTTCTCTAATGGAGGACGAAAACGTACCGAAAGCGAGAAAACGACGCATTCACTTGCCCTTCGGCAAGAAGACAAAAACACCAGCGTGACAGAAGATGTTAGATATTTTAAAGAAGAATAGATAGAATAAAGAAAGTTTATTACAGTATTTGTAGAAGGCTTAACATTTTTATAAAGAATAGTTAAATATAAAGTTGTATTTGGATTGTTAGTTTATCTTTTTTTTTTTGGGTATATCTTATAAGCATATCATCATTTTTTATTTTGGCATTTGTTATATAAAATAATCTGAGAATTTCCATTTAAAAAATACCCTACTTTTAGGTTAAAATTTTATTTTCATACAATCATTTGCACCAATAATGTACTTATTTTTTATTTATTCTTCTTTACTATTTAAATTTGGTTTATTTATTAAGAGTGTGAATGTTGCCACATTTATTACCGCACATTAGTTTTTGAATTAAATATTTTGCACGTTTGTGTTGATCATACACAAAAATTTAAAAATTATACATACCTTAAATAAATTTATATATAGCTCAGTTAATTTTTCTTGTAATATTAATTTCAAGTTAGAAAAGAGGTTTGCCATTGTGTGATGTTGAAATGTTATTAAGAATATTTATAAATTTCTAGTTTCATTGTATTTTAAACTACCTATAAATCATCCCGTACAGTTCTTGGAATGTTTTAAACCTTTTTTTTGGTTTTGGTTGTATATGTAGAAATTATTTATCAATATCATATTTTTTTATATTTATATCAATCAGTCAATATATGTCTATATTTATTATACAGAAAAGCAATATTTTGAATAAATCTTATATATTTATAAAAACATCCTATATTAGGGTAAGTTTAAATTAAGGTTAGTAAATATCCTAAAAGGCTAAACGAGTTTAGGTAATAAAAATAATGACTTCATATTAGAAAAATTATAATAATAATTTTATGTTATTTATATAATAATTATGGCTCTTTTTTTATAGAAAAAACAAATGGCGTTGAGAATATTCGTGAATTTTCTACAAAGATCTGATTAGAAGTAGATCAATAAATAAGAAGTTAAAAAATAAATAATTTTAAAATGACCTAACTATTTAGCTCCATAATAATTTAAATGTGGATTCATATTCTAAAAAATCATGACGAATATTTTTATTACGTTATTTTAAAGTTGCCAATAGTTTTATTTCCGTATCCGAATTTCAAAGGTTGTTTTATTCTACTTATTAATATTAGAATATTTCATTGTAATATATACATACATATAGCTGTATCGCGTCATTCCCTGTGTTTGTAGTATGATGGCGATAAAGTTGCAACGTAGCTGTGTTGTAGATTAATTTAAGACAATTTGGTGCTAAACGAACATGTTCAGACTGAAACCTGTGTTGGGTTTTACCGTGTCAGTGTTTTTGTAACAATTTTTAATATTGAATTGTTTCCTCAAACGGCCCATATATGTTCAATATTATTATGCAAATATATACATATATAGTACGGCCAACAAGTTGTGGCCGCTCTGAAGTTAGGTGTAGATGGCTGCGCAGGCTTGATGTTATAGACTTTCCTAAATTTTCTTAGCAAGTGCGCAATAATTTCAGCAAGTCTGCCAAGAATCGTCGACCGACTTGTAGGCAATATTTATAATATTAAGAACGCTCTACAATATATTTAATATTTCTATATTTTGCAATAATATTGTGTGTATTGGTCGTTTTAGTTATACAGATTATATATGAGTAGGAATTAAGTACATTGATTACTTATGTGCTCATTTAGATATATATAAATAAATAGTTTTTAGTGCTTGTTTAGATAATGAGCGCTTCACATATTATATCTATATGTACCTATATATCTGTATGACATACAATTGGAATTGTATCCAAATCTTTTGGAAAATAAATATGTAGATCATAAACTTAAAGTACTTAATATAAGGTATGAAAAAACTGATTTAATAGATATTGAATTTTTTATAGTAAAGTCTTGCACTAGGAATAACATTAAAGTTACGGAGATTTATCATAAAGGAGACGGAAACTTTTGGGCCTAAATGTAAAGAGTTGAGATATGGTCTAAAAAAATCATTCAATTTTGTAATTTTTTTCATACTAAAAATCTTAATTGACAATCTAGAATCGGAAAAAAATTAAAACAAAAACTATTTTCATCTCTTTACATTTTCGCAAGAATGTATGAAATCGTGTCAGTCTCCTTTATATTATTTATATAAACAAGATGAGGAAACACTAAAAATATATTATACTTTGTACTTACATTAATTATCCAGTATCAAACAGCACGAGCTAATAATAAGTATTTCAATAATACTTAATCAATTTGTCACAATCCTGCAAATGTGCTGCAGTTGGGACAATATCCACGAGTTTTTTCATAAAAATTACGAGAACTATAAAATAACAAAATTTCTTAACAGTACTTAACATCGAGATTAACATTGTAAATAATTTTAATAAATTTATCGGCCAAAGTCGAAGCCGGCCTTTATCCGACTTTAACTAAACTGATTACGTTAAAGCGTAATTACTTATTAGCAACATAAAGTCTAGACTTAATAAATTTATTTATATGTCTTCCTGTAACGAGAAATATTTTTTTACAAAATAAACGAAGTCAGTAGCTCTTCCATTTAGTGCTTATCGACTTGCCGATCAATTTTTTATTAAATTTATTTTTTTATACAGATTACGTACACAATTTTTTTTTTCGTGAATTTCAAGTTGAAATTTCCTGAATTGAATTGAATGAATAAAGCATTTGTATCGACGATCTGCATAAGCTATTATTAAACGAAATTAACTAAATGCCAACATTGTCTCCCAATTCTGACAGTTGTGTATTAAAAAGACAAATCGTGATAAAGTTGTTAATTAATAAAATAAATGCCATTTTAAAAAGAAATAATTTTTTTTTATAAAAATCCCAATTACTCTGAAATATTACTATTACTGCTACTTATTTTAATTTACGAGATAACAGTGTTTAGTTTTTATGTTATGTAGTAACTACCAGAACATATACAGTGTTTTTGTCATCACCACTTTAAATGAAAGCGTAGTTTTAACTACTCTATAAAAACCTAATACAATTAAAACAAAAGAGGTTTATCCAAAAACGAAAGTTTTTTTTTTTCAAACAAAATAATAATATTATGGTTGTAAGTGTAACGCCATTTGTCAAAAATAAGTTGCACGGATACAAACCAGCCATAACGCCGCAAACGCCTCATTTACGAAATCGAGTAATCGGCAATGGCAGCGATGTTGAATTGCGTAAAAACCTCAACAGTTTAGACGAAGTGAGATCTCTTCTGTCTGGTCTCTTTCTCGTTCTAGTATGTTTTTTGAAAAAAAAAAAATGTAACGTCTAAACTATTAAGGCATCTTGATTAATTTCTTTAGGTAAGCGGTTGAAATATTTTACCCTATATGCTGTTCCAGTATATTTGATGTAACTTTCAAATAAGTTATAAATCTTCCTAATCTATTAATTTTAAAAAGGCGCTACCTTAATGCTTTAAAAATTTTTTATTAATTACGTCCGACCAGTTTTTAGAAATTAATATATATGTAATTATAGTGTTTGGTACATATATGTACACATATACATATACTAACCGAATTGAGAACCTCCTTTATAGAGTCGGTTAAATATAAAATCCTCGTATTTTTGAGATACTAGTTTACAGCCTATAGCCATAGTACTTCAGGATCTCATGCGCTAATGGCGCCCACTGATGAACTTAAAAACAATAGCCTTTATTGAGGTGTGGCTCCTAATTTTTCTCATTTATCAATTCATAGTATATATATATTACTGAATATTTTTATAGAGGCCGGTCGTGGCGCAGCGGCACGAGGTGTGACTGCAAAACCGACTGGTTGTGGGTTCGATCCCCACTCGAGGAGATGAAATATTTACTTAAATTTATATTTCCATTTCTTCGCTCTGGTGTCGAGGTTAAGCGCGGCGTTGAGTTCTGCCACTCAACACGCAATGCCTCCAGAATTCGGCAGAAAGTGGGGAACGGAGTGTTTTAACACTTTTTATATTAGTTATCTTCGTGGCTCTGGCCACGAAGAGTGAGAGAATTTAAAGTTCTACTAATGGCACCGATCACGACTGCAGCGCCACCTAGCGTACGTAAATTTGTTGCTCTGACGCTTTCATTTTGTAAAAATTTTACTTTGAACATTATTTAAAATCATTGTATTTAGAAAATACTTGTACAAATGATTATAATATCAATACTAGTGAAACAAAACGTTATTTTACTAAAATGATTTTCAGTGTCATGTCATTCGTGTCCATAAAACTTTGACCATAAAAAGAAAATAAGTCATAGAAATTATTTTGTTATTATTGAAATACCAAAAGAAAATGCGATTTAAGGAATAAAAATAATTTAATTTTAATTATTTCAATTATTCTTGTTTTATTGTAAGTATAATTGAATAAAGAAATATTTACTATATAGATTTATAGATCTCTTTAAATATGGGGGCCTGTAAATTTACCAATACGCAGAAGATATGTATAATGTTAGAAATTTCATCCTTGCATTATCCTTATCCTTTCGACATAAATTGTCTGGAAAATTCATTGTTATATTGAAGGAAGGGGGGCATAAGAATCTTTACCTATTTTCCACTTCAATCTGTATCTGTTCTTATTTCTGAAAAACCTGGATCAGCTAAAACAATATCGTTACTAATGGTTTTAATAATAATTGATGCTCATCATTACATATAGAGAAAAACCAAGTAAAATATTTTTTTTCTATTAAAGTTGCCACATCTGTGTCTGTGTTTTTAGGGGTATTACATATTTTGTTCTTAATTTTTTTGTCATTTTTAATGTTGTTGAGTTGTGATTTTCTGTTCTTCATCATCACATACTTGACTAAAAATATATCTATTACATGTAAATAATTTCTTGTATTGTAAAATTTCTCATTTTTCTAGATTTATTATAACGATAAGTTCAACATTTTGCTTTGACATTAACTGGTGTCAAACCTTATATTTTTTCTACTTTTCGCCACCATGAGCGCTGCGGGCAATTATGATATCCCTACCTAGTACTTCGCACTCTGCCAATATAGTAAAATCACTAAAACAAAACCCACTGGTAAATATTTGTCATTCTCTTCACCTGGGTATTATTTTACAAAAAGTCAAATCTATTTATAATACTAATAACGTGAAAAGGAAAACATTATAATTAGATAATACAAGAACAGTAGGATAATTACATATTTATTTAATAAAATTTTAAAAAGGGGCCGAAAGTGTCTTGATAGAGAACAGTATTATAAAAGTAAGTTCCCAGAATCTCTCTAGCCTACCCTGCTTTGTGTAAGCAAAGCTTGATACAGCGTGAAACTAAACACTTTTTTTATATACGCCTTCTCCGTTCATCCTCCACTTTCTGCTTTATTTGTCTTACCACATGGAAATATAAAAATAACTCTAGCATACACTATAAAATACAGTCCTAGGATTTTCTCGTCTGCTTATCAAAAGTAACGATCATCTTATATACAAATGGAAAAAAATAGAAACCAAAAAACATTTTTAAAACTAAATTTATTTCAAAAAATCGTAGTGTACAAATATAGTGCCTACTAGCCGATGTACTTCTGTAATACAACTGTCAACTTTGATTTTAGCCCTCCAGCTTAATAAACGGGTTAAAACCATTACATTTATAACTAGTACAGTCTTAGAGACAGTTAAACTCAGCCGCTTGAACAGCCATTATCATCACATAATTCTTGCAAATGAACAAAAAAGGGAAAATGGGGAAAAATATATATATTTAAAACAAAAATTAAGGCGGACTGCTTGTTTTGTCAAAGGAATGTCAATTTCATTTCCTAGGGGTACTTCTAAGTTTCACGGAAACTAATTCAACAACAGAGAAATCAACATCGGGACGGACAAAACAACAGTGCTATTACATATATTGCAAAATAATACGCATTAATGTTATACCGATTGAATTTTATAGCACCAAGATGCGATTTTATATAATTATAATAACTAGCTAGTCGAATCCTCGAGCGCCGTACGTTTCTAGTTTATATAGAACAAAGTATGAATTTTGTATAATAAAAAGCATGTTTTTTTTATAGCTTCAGCTGCATACGATTTTTTATAGCTTCAGCTGCATACGAATATAGCATTGTAATTTACGAGACAGTTGAATAACTCAACGCAGTGCTTTGTCTTGTTATCAGAGTGGGGAAATAAAAATCCCCAGTGGGGAATCAAACCCCCAACCGTCGCGTTCACAGGCAGACGCTGTTCTACTGTGCCACAACGGCCAACGGTCTAAACGCTAAAAAAACTAATTGTTTCTATAAAAACTTTATTCTACAAAACCTTCGACGCGTCTTTATATATGGCGTAATCCATACAAAATCTCAACAACTAATAATAATGAATACGAGGCTGCCTTCATTTTCCGTGACATCATTTAATTCTGGAACATTCTTTTATAGGGAAGAGGAGCATATCACAAAGGATTATACAGTGTGCACTCTACATAACGTCACTAGATTTAACGACAAAATCCATAAGTCAAAATTACATTGTTTTGTTTCGCTTGTTTTTTATACAATGCTACACTCAATAGAACACATTTTGATTCCCTCTCAACTTTAAAAAAATATAAATTATTGTATATACTGTCTATATTAAATACGATTATAGTGTAGCGTACAAACATTATTATTTTTTTAATCATAGGATATTTGTAAATTCACACTATATCGATTGATAATAATAATAATGGGTATTATTTGAAGGTATTAAACAACCACAAAATGCGCAACCCTAGTGTCGTTATATCAAGTTTACACTGTACAACAAGCTTCAGATGTCTAATACAAGGTTATCCTGTATACAACGGTGGTATGCGGTTCAATATCCGCGTGTGTTATTGTTGCTTGCACTCGGCGGGGTTCTCGTGTGTGAGTTTTGCCGGTTTCTTCCCGCGTCGTCGCGGCGCCGGCTCCTCGTCTTCGCTTTCTTCCGTCGAACACTCTTCGTCCTCCTGGTTATATATAAAGAGAGAGCGTGTCAAATATATTATGATAAAAAGCAAGCTTCGCTATTTTTCCTGCATAACAAAATAGGTATATGGAATCTACATTGCGTGTTAACTGGAGAAACTCAATGCAGCGTATTGTCTACCAATACCAATCTAGCAGGGAAATGAAAATAATTTAAATATAAATATCGCCACCGAGTAGGAATCGAACCCACAACCATCGCTTACAATCAAACGATGCCCCAATGCAACACGACGGCGTCATCGATATAGATAAAAAATGTTTGTATATCTTATTTGAAGCAACAAAACCTCCATATGATGATTTTATAGTTATTGTAAAACGTAATGCTTCAGTAACTTATATTATTAACCATTAATATATTAATGATTATTAGATTTATATTAAACTTTAAATTGATATTTTATCAGAGACCATGTCCACTATAATATAATAATCAGGACTTTACTTTTTTTACTTTACCAATAAAATACATAATTATGTAAATAGTATAGAAAATGCCCATAACTATATTAACTACATAATAACACAATAATGTAAATAAACTAGAAAAAAAGAATACGAATCAAATCTCAAAAAATCAATAGTAAAACCGCTACATAATATAATATAATAAAAAACACAATAAAACAAAATAAAAAAAAACCAACACTTACATATTAAAACACAAGGTAAACTCTTCAACCATCTGCTCGCCTTCAACTTATCGAAAGAAAATCGCATGCAAGGTAAAATAAATACTATACATCGACAAAAACTTTATGATATATCGAGTACAGGCACTAGGTACACGCGGACACTTGGGCCACACGGGGACGCCCCCACTATCTAGAGCTCGATCACAAAATTAAAATATAGTAATGAAAGCATTCATACTAACGGTCCTGTCACTTTTCAGTCCAATTATTATTAATATATATTATTAATTATTATATAAATATTTCTTATACAAGAATATGAGATCAGACCGAGAATGTACCATGACCGATGTCACCTTAGTGTAAGTCCTCCCTAAATCTTATTTACTGTGTACGTGACAAAGTGATTCCGAATTCCACATACCGATTTAATTGAAGACTAAATCAGTATACGGAATTATGATTAAAAAATACTGGAAAGAAGATTTAACTGAATAACAGAAGTGTTGTTGCTGTGTTCACAAGCTTCATAAAGTATTTGTCGGGTTATAAAATAAATAGTAAATATAGAAAGAAACAAAATGAAACACAATAATAAAAAAGCTTACAATTTTTAATGTCCTGGGATATCGACACATGCCAAAAACGTAAAAGCCACGAGCAAATATACTATAAAAAAAAAACTAGCGTCGAGCTGCACGAATATATTGGTTTGCGATAGTTACATAAATAAAGAAAATATACGCGTATATTTTACTACTACAGTCCGACATTAAACAAATTAATCATCATATATAATTATTAAAAAAAAAGCAAATACGGCAATGTCCATTTTTAGGGTCTCGTACCCCTAAAAAGAAAAAACGAAACCATTATAGCACCGCTTTGTTGTCAGTCTGTCTGTATGTGCGAGTATCCAAGATCATTTTTATAATTAAAAAGCTATATCCAATATAGTTCGAAAATGACAAGAATAATTACAACAAACATGGACCCGAACGGAGATTGCTTTATTTGCTTGTATATGATTCAAAATGCAGTTTGGCACTAAGAGATTCAAAAGACACGCCCGTCGGAATGACACTTACATTACATCAATAGGAAACATCGAATAATAGCCTTAGAGAACAATAATATCACATGAAATTTAGTACGTAAAAAATTGTAAACAAAATACACACTATTACAATAATGTATATAATAATAATAGTAAGTTATAATAAATAAAAACAAACGATCGTACAACTAGTCTACAAATGCATTTGTTGCACCGTAACATGCATTCTCGTAAGGCACCTCATCTCCTACAAAAAAAATATAGCCCTCGTAGAGCTGCTCTATAAAAAAACGCGTCTAAAACATATTTATCTGCGGATAAACCATGCATAAACGGAGTAAAAATGCAATCTTAATTACAGTCTAGCGCGAAAATACTAACAATTTTAATATGTATATATATGACTATGTGAATATAACGAGTATCCTGTTTACCTATACATGGACATCGGCTTCGTATGCGCTGTTATATAGTTAATATATACTAGTATGGAATTGCAATTTCTAAGAACCACTTCTCTATAGAAAATACCTTAAAAATGCAATACACTATTTAAGCACCGTTTTAATTTCAATGTTTAGTGTTCATTTAAAATGAACAATTTGTATTATATATAATTTTATATGACAATGTATTAAATACACAAATGTCTAAGGCATTTAGACAGCCGCATAGGAACCGATGTCTAATGTGTATAACATGTATAATTTAGACAGTAACCAGTGTTGATATGGGATAGATATGACTGTAGAGACCTTCGAGGCCCTAACTCGTTAAATTAAGGTTGCCAACTCACTACTAAGTTCAATTTTAAAACAATTGTTACATTATAAAAAAATACGATTAAATTTAAATGATTATAAATATGGTAATATACAAGCTGTGTTATACAATAATGGACAGTGACAATGGGTTGCTATCAAAAATAAGCGAAATTTATATTTTTTATCTTTGCTAATTTATATATTCTTGTATAACACAACTTCTACAGACTATATTTAACAGGGAGGGGGGTGTAACAGTTGGCAACATTGTGTTCAGGGAGGTTGGGATGTTCCCTCAGTCGTCAACGTCCGAGACCTCCTCAGTGCCGGAGTCCTCATCAGAGTAAGAATCCTCCTGAAAGCAAAGACACCGCTGGAGACGCGCCCGACGCCATATACTAACACCTCGTGCGTGAGCCCTTCATACATTTTTTTGAGTTTAGCATCACAAACTTTTTTTTATAGTCTTTTATGGTACTTTATAGCCTCATCAAGTGTTCTATGAATATTGAAACTGAAAGAGCCCCTACAAGTCAATTATAGATCTCTCTACTCATACAAATAAGAGGCCCAGAACGTACGTAACACGTTAAGAGAGATGTGGCAAAATGTATGGAGGGGTCCTATATTTTGTAACAACATATTTTAAAACTCTCTTTTTTTAAGTGAAACATTATAAAATGTGACATTAGACTATCTTAAGGAGGGACGACAAAAAGCGTGAAATTCGTGTAATGTAATTTATGGACAGAGCCTTACTAACAGATACAATTACTAGGTAAACAATCACACTTCTGCTACCTAATCTAAAATATAGTTTGACAATATAACAAAAAAAATCCTTTCATTGTTACTGCCTTAATAGTTAAAAGCGTCTAAAAGGGCACTTCTGGGGTGTGACATTCTAATATATAATAATCACATGTAAAAAATCGATCATTTTCCAAAATCGATATAATAATCGTTATATAAGGATTTTAAGATATTATTATTAGAAAATAATCGATTAACTTTTTACAAATAGAAACGCAGTCCACTTTCTTCTGTTACAACAAATGCAGCATGAAAATATAGAAAAAAAAATCTTTTAATTTTATTTCATATATTGACTAGCACAAGATTCATAATAATTTTCTATATAATTTACGAGTGGCATTTAGTGGACAAGATGGGAATAAATTAAATGTCATGTATTTGATCAATATAAACAATTAAAAGAAACATATTACTAACAAATTTATATCTAAAGATCTCACGCACGAGTTGCCTGCCGGCCATCTTGTTTTATTCTGTACTTAATTTAAAAAATAAAAGCAGCTTAACATATATTAGTAAAAAATACTTATTATTACTATATAATTAAGCTACTTTACTTATCAATTATTATATGGTAACTGGTCAGATTTGTTTCAATATATATATCATAAAAAATAATCATTAAAAACGATAAGCACAAACTACCATGCGTATAAAAAGCGAGACTAACAGATGGCTGTAGAATTTACTTGGTACAAAACCATGCCTTATCATAACAATTTAAAGACAGTGCGATTATTTAAATAATAATAGAAAAAAATTGTATCTTTTTTGTGTTTAAAGAGATTTTGTAGAAAATTATATTTATAAAGAATCAAAAATTATGTTCCACACAAAATCTCAAAACATATTATATAGCATGTTTAGAATGAAAGTGATCTAGCTCAAAATTTCTGCCCATAAAAACTTATTTGTAAATTTTTGTGTCAACTGTCAGCCAACTTAAGTTTTTCAAATCAGGTCACTTCCATTCCACAAAAGCTATAAATATATATAGGTATAAATAAAAATCTACATACCTCCTCCTCATAATCATCATCATCGTCCTCATCAAGGCCCTCTCCCGTGTAGAGGAGCACGGCGCGGGAGACCACACGCTCGCGGATGTAATGGCCGACCTCGAAATCAGCGGTTAGTAGCGCCTGTAATGTGACGTGTTTAATTAGTAGGAAAATAAAGAGCTTGCTACATTCATTTTCCCAAACAGGATGAACACAGGGAACCTAGTGTTAAGACACGCACATGCTACATTTCAAATTGTGATTTTGAATGAGAAAGTTAAATATATGATTAAGCTCAATATTAACAAATTTAATTGGACCAGATATCTCTATGTTATTCAATTTGTATTAAGACTGAAGCTGGTATGCTAAATTTTATTAGTGTAATGTTTGTCTATAATTTCTCAGAAGCTAATACCTATTATAAGTAATATTTAAATCAGTTACAATGTTTTTGAGATATAGGATATTTATGTAGTTGTTGACAGGACATGTACCAAATAGAAACCTACGTTCATTAATAGATATTTTAAGTCAGTTTGCGTTTTAGATTATATTTATTTTTACTAACCATCATGAAGGTTACGTCACTTTATATATATAAAAAATGACCAAACATAACTATAACATATACATAGTAAACATTCACCTGAGTATCTGAAGCTAGGGTAGAGTTAGGGTCATCAGGCATGAGGGGTGGCGAGAAGAAGTTAAAGAATGAGTCGGCCTGCACAGACTTGGTGACGGTGCGCACGGAGCCACGCGACTTGTGCTTTTGCTTCTTCTTTATTGTCTTCACCGTTACATTCTTGCCTTTCTTCCAGTTTATTTCACAACCCTGTGAATTATGTCAATACATGTTATTATGTACAATTTATTATTATGTACAATAAATATATATTTTTACCATTTTTTTAAACTGCTAATCTATACTTATTATCTAACATTTTCCCAGTAACAAAGTGGCATTACAATAATGTATTCCTTATTTTCTACTTTTATTATTTAACATTATTTATTAAGTGGTTTAAGACCAATAGCAATGTTTTGTCTTAACAGGTCAGAAAAATTTAAACGATTGTTTTAGCAAGGATCAAAGCTACAATAATTTTTTGTACTGTTAGGTCCACTTTGTCAAAAAGGCATCGTATTTTTATTTATTTCACTCTATCTCGCATATAGAAGTGAAGCAGATAGAACCTAGTGTAGAAACATTGCATGTTGAGTGGCAGACCCCATACATCATTATGAAAACTATGACATTTTTCCAATTGTAACATAGGGCCTACTAATTGTGGCAGCTCTTAAAGCTTTTTCAACTAACTTCAGTTGTATATAAAAGAAATGACACTAATGTTTAACAAGTCCAGACGAACCTTGCATGAATAAATCTCGGGTCCCTCAAACTCCAGGGGGTTCTCCTCATCAGGTTTACACTTCATGGAATATTCCTTAGTGAGGATTGTGTTGGTAAAGTAGTCATTTGCAGCGAAGTGGAATTCTAATGTGAAACCGCTGGGGTCTTCATGCATTTGCACTGTTAACACAATTATGTCAGTTTTGAGTATTTATCTAGCATGTAATTGAAAGATTGTAAGAGAAATTATCAATATAGTGTATTTTTGTTCTTTACTATACATATTCTTGAGCCTGGGTAAAGCTATTTCTAACAGAGTAGCTTTATTTTTATGTATTGCTGGATACCCACAGAGAGTGGGTCACCGAACTGTACATGTGATGTAGGGTTAAAGGTAGTTTTAAATAAAAAAAACTAAATATTACCATTTAAAATTAAAAGCAAAATTTTTACATTGTCATATTTATAAAAAATACTTAAATGAAACTGACCTTTGATGTCTTGCAAAGATTTAATAATAGGTTCATCATATTCCTGCACCATTTCACATAACATTGATACATTCTTAAATATGTTATACCAAAAGTCAGGAATTCCTTTGACGTTGGGGTCCATAGGTGGTCTAAAATAAAAATAAAATTTGATAAAATAAATAATTAATATAACAGTCATTTATTATTTAAAAGTTAGGCAGCCTCAGTTGGTGATGCATGTTAAAGAAATCAGTCACGGTGATTTCAGTAAATGGTGAAATGTGTCATCATTTAATTTAATATGTACTACTTTAAAAAATCCTTCATTTTAATGAATAGAATTAGTTAATTATTAATTAACATAACTAAAATAGTATAATTATATAAATAGTTATGATTAACCTAAATTTTATCAAGGCTTAACTTATCAGAAAATAAAAAAATATTTTATTAATAAAATCATTATATATACTAACTCAACAAGTTTATTTTCCTCCTCTTTCTTATCACCTTCAGTGATAGCCGCACTTTGAACGGCACGAGCGAGCTCCTCCTCCTCTGTGTCATCCCTCCATGGATTTTGACATTCATCATCTGTTGGTTCATACCCACCATTCACTATGAGAGCACGCTGAAAGAAGCTGATGTATTTAATATAAAGGAAAAATGTGTTATTTGTATAATAATGCAATTATTAAGACTCAGTTGGTGATGCATGTTAAAGAAATCATTCACGGTGATTTCAGTAAATGGTGAAAGATGTCATCATTTACACACAAAAAATACTAAAGCAAATAATTTTTTAGTTTTATTTAATTTTTAGTTTTGTACCAATTTAAAAAAATATATATACTTATTACACAAAATTGTTATTCCTTAGATAAAATACATAAAAGATACCTTTTCAAATAAGGGCTTGTACAGTTTCTCGTACTTGCATTCTAACGCATGCACTTCTGAATAGAACTTGGCTTCAATGTCTACAAATTCTTTCTGTAAGGATCTTAAAGCGCGGATTCTTCGACGAACATTGGGTGGTAGGGACGCCATCGCCTCGGCGTGGATACGCGTTGTGATAGCAGCTAGCATTTCATTGCGGGTGATACCACTATAAAAAGGACAAAATGTTATTATTTTTTAGATTTCTTAATAATATTTATAGCTTAGTCTTCTGACAAATTTCGAAACATTTAGTGTTGCGTGGCGATACCAAACGCCCAATCTCTCCCATTAGAACAGGTTAATGAAATTCATATAATCATTCTCCTAAATAGAAATCGGAGCCCACATCGTGGTGTAGTAGGACAGCATGCCTATGTGGTTACATAGGCATGCTGTCCCACTACACAACGATGCCTAAGCCCTATTTTTACAAAGTATATTTAAATAAAATACTAACTTAATACGTCACGTTAGGCAATCATGCGTAAACATGTGAAAAAAAAAATGTTTAAATCCGTCGGCGTAACGTAAACATGCATGTTAATTTACCACACGCCCTAGTTCCACGGCCGGCGGTGATTCCATCGCGATTCTACGCGTGTATTTTAGTTGCACGATTACGTTTTATTGGGTAGTTCCGTGTGAAGCACGTGACGTTATTAAAAAAATACAAAAAAAATATATCAATATTTTTTGTAGCTTTATTCAATATTAGATTTTAATGGCGGCTTCACTCCCGTGATCCAGTGGAAATTCCTGATATTAGCACGCTCAATTTAAAATAACTCTTTAGATTTATAATAAAACAAAAAAAATAAAAAGTATGGATAAGTATTCAACAGGAATAATAAATAATTCTTGTTGAATATCTATCTATCCATACTTTCATTCTTAATTTCAATCTCATAGATTTGGCTAAGATTTATTGCTTTCTTTATCATTTCTTCAAATATCACAAGCAAAGACAAATTAATAATTTATAACTTTCTAAGATTCTTACCGCGACATATAATTACGATACCGCAGCTTTTATTTTATAACTAAAAGATAAAATACAACAAATTATTTTTTTGTAAAGCCATAATACGTACATATCAATTAGTTACGCATCAAGGTCAAGAACAAAATTTTTGTCGTAATTTAATAGTTTCAAAAGCGCTCAGTTTTAAGTATGACTTAAATTTTTACTCTAAAAAAAATCAGCTTCACACTGTATCCCATACACAGCAGGATAGGCAGGGAACCCCGGGTCTTAATGGGACATCTAACACTTCCCAGGTTCCCTCTGCCTACCCTGCTATGTTCGGGATAGTATAAAGTTAAAAAAATTATAATTTAAATTTTACTACTCATTAGAATCATTCCAAGTACAATAGATTTTTTTTAGGATCAACTAGTTATTGAGCGTCGTCGTGCCGCCTTGCAGACCAAGTAGAGCGTAAAGTGACTCATTGGTTCAATGACCCGCAATCTCAGTCGGGACATACTTTTTATAAGCAATACAGATTGTATCATACAGGCTTCTTTTATGCTAAATGATATCAAATTTTCCTAGTTTTTTTATTAACGTTTTTTCGATTTAATGACGCGTCATTGTGTTTTCCACTTCCTGGTTATTTAGACATTGCGAGATTAACAGAGGGACCCATTCCTCGAATTCGGTTTTTCCAAAATACAGAAACATTTAAATATATCTTTACCAGACTGCGGCGAAGCCCAAAAGTAGAGTTATGTTTTCAGCGCATATGTATGTCCGTTCCTTTGTTCTCTTGTAACTGTTGAACTAGTTAAAAGATTGTGATAAATTATACGTCGTTGGATTTGCGTATTTAGTTATTCAGTATTAATTTAGTTTATTCGGGTTTTTTTATTTTCGGCTCTTCTCAACAAAACTGACTTCTGAGCCGGTCGTAGTTAGAACTTTTAAATCATCGAATGATTCAAAAGTTCTAATAAAGTGGATTCGATTAAAAAATATTTCGAATTTGAATTTATAATTCACTAGCAGCCCACTCGTGGCTTCGCCCGCGTACCATCTATAATTATTTTGTTATGCTGTATTTGCCAACAGATTGATTAAATAATTTACATTACATTCAATAATTTTTCATAATTCTGTAGAAGTTGCAAGCACTATGTGGCTGCTTGAGAGGATGTTATAAATGGCAAGGGCGCCATCCGCGCATCTAGGCTTACGGCCGTATACAAAACGTTGAATTATTTTAATTTTACATTTTCTCGAAAAATATACGTACAAATTACATGCTATAAAGCCGAAGTTGATGATGGAATGACTTTCGTACATTGTTTCCAATATCTATGTTAAATAAAAAAAATATGAACCTTACAATTTTCAATTAAATGTTTGTCAAAAAATGCCTTACTATGATTTATTTATAAGAAATACTTGTTTTAGAACTAATAAAATTAAAAAAAATTGTCACATAATCAACCGACATATATTCAGCTATTTTTGCAGCGCACGCACTTAAAGCAATTCGATGCTGTTCGTTATTATAGTGATTTCGTTATCTAAGGCTAGTTAGACTTACACTGTAATGTTATATAGCCTATAGAAGAAGCCCCACTCCTGAAGAATGTAGCTTCCACATAAAACAATTAAAATTTAAATTGGATTAGTAAATCCAGAGATCTTAGCGTTTAAACAAACAAACTCTTCCACTTTATATTATTGGTATGGATTATACTAACAACTAATATGTAGTTTTTCGTTGTTTTCATTTATGTTAAAAAATGTTAAATACTCTTATGTATGAATGTAATCAAAGTTATACAATTCAAATACACTAATGTATTGAAATTATTTGTTAATTTCCATATTTGCACATACAACTGTAACAACAGCTATTTTTTGCAAATAATGTTTTTACTGTTACAAATGAGCGTTTTAAAAGCATTTAATGTGTTTCCATAGCAACCAAATTAAATATTTTAAAACTGGTATTTATTCTTTAGATTACGATTTTTACTCAAACAATTACAATAATGAATTGAACAGACCCTTAAATGATACATTAGACTTGAATTAATCTTCCGGCTTTGCTCTATGACAACTGGGAATGTCTATAATTGAATAATCAGGATGACTCAACTGGAGATGACTAAACTTGCGTTTTAATTTTTTTTAATAGTACATAATTTTTATTCCCAATTAAATTGGACAAAAAGAAAAGAGCACCCATAGGTTACAATATAGATCTCTAACCAGCACAACTAACGTATGTTTTAATCTGTACTTGATTTTCAGTTAATATCATGTTTATAGGTAAAAAAATTAAAATCACTTCATTTGTATACACTTGAACACGTGCTTTCCTTCATCCACCGACACTTACCAAGAAGTTTATTTAAAGGCACATATTAATGTTAACTTCTTACCTTTTCATCAACTGTGCTGCCAATTCCTCGCCACCTACGATTCTTTCCTCATCTCCAGACTCTGCCTCTGATGTCGCATCACCAGCACGTTCCACGGAACCCATGTTTTAACTACAAAAAATGTAAAAAAATCTTAGCTGTTTTTGCGCCACGTTGCTCCTAGCCGGCTTTATTTAAATATCACTGAAAGGTCCATATACATTTCAGAAAATCCTTAGAAAAGCCACTGAATCATATAATTCAAGATTTATTAGTATACTTCAAGTTTTTAATCACAAAACATAATGCGCAGTTCCCATCAATTCCTTTTTGATCGCCGACCACATGGTCATATCATTGTATTCCGAAAAATGCGATATAATCATGAGCAATATTTAATAATGTAACAATTTTCCAAATTATATAAACAGATTTATAATATTTGTTGAGCATTACTACTTAACACAAGGTAATTATATAAATTTTTTCAACTTACCTCCTTGCCGACAAGACTCGTGAGAAAAGAAAGATGGCGATGTAAAATTCAGTCAAAGAATGAGCGGCAGCGAATGAAAACGAACAGCGCACTGGCAGCACATTGGTTTCGTTTCCGGAAAATTTTGTTGCCATTTAAAGATATATCAATTATTTAATTTTTGCTTAAAATAAATTGGCTTTAATATAAAGATTAATGTTAATATTAAATTTAAATTATTCAATTTTATTTTTTAGTTTATATGTTACCTTTACATAATAAATATAGAAGCATATTACGGTACGAATATTTTGTTATATTTATTTCATGCTGCGTTTTCATGCTTGCCGAGTGTCTACCAAAACAAGCGTGCGAACGGGGTGTTTGGTTTGGCTTGTAAGAGCTTGTAGCCGATCCGGACCAGTGTCGGTTTTTTAAAACCTGGTCAAAGGAGGCTTGCGGCGAACGATTTCCAAACATTATTCTTAGTGTATAATTTTATTGTTGATTCAAATTAAATTATGAAATATGCAAATTGAATTTATTTTATATATTTAAGACAGTAATATCTTTATATTACTTTTTTATACCTTTTTTTCATAATGATTGATTCTCTGCCAAACTTTTAGCTTCCTAAAATTTTTTTAATTAAAAATATGTCACACTTATCACAAAAATATAAAGTTGAAATAACTTTAGCATTCCCGTCTGTCATGCTTATCCGTCAGCAATATGCTAATGCACTCACAAGCATATAAATCAGGCAGTCAAGAGTTTGTGAAAGATTGGGACTTGTGGACGCTTGCCGAACATCGGCAAGCGTGTACAGTAATATATTAAGAAAAAATAAAATGTTTAATTTTAAAGATAAAATGTACAAATTCAATAATGTAATCTCAATATACATATATTTTAAAGCCTATAAGATTTTTATAGTTTTTTTTATAATATAAATAAAAAAAATACTAAAGTTTGTTAATTGTTTCAAATACCAGAACCTTTGTCTTACTCGCATTCAGGCTTAGACCATTATTTTTACACCCTTCTTTAAGAATGGTGACTGATGCCTGTACCTCACATTCTGCGTACATCAGTCAATTTACATTAAAGACACTTACTTTCACCCCCATGTCAATTTGTTTCACTCCTTGGAGACAGCTTTTCAAATACAAATTGAACAACCAACAAAACAAGTTGAAAAAGCATCCTTGTTAAAACCCGATTGGATGTCAGAAAGGCGATATGCCAGCTCCTACTTCCACGCAGGCTGTTTGATCTCTGTAAGGAGAGACAGCCTGCAGCAAGGGTTTGCTATAATATTATACTGGGGTAGTATCTTTCATAATTTCGTAATTTCGAATTATCAAAAATTCCAAAAATGCTGGAAATTAATCCTGTTGGTTTTCCGTTAACATCCTGGCTATTTTTTTAAATAATATTTTCATTATTTGATTTATATTTAAGCGTATGTAATTCACATCTTTTTTCTCTGTTATGTCCACAGAACACATATACCCAAAGGGTTATGTCTTTCTCTGTATTCAACATTGAATATGTCATATGTCAAAATATTTTTACGTTGCTAGCGTTAAATTTAATAAATGTTTCTTGTTTATTAGTGTAATTGTATGAACAAATGTTTTATTTACGAAAGATTTGACTTAATATCACCAAAAATGCCTCCAACTGTTCAAACCAATGAGCCGGAGAGGGAGAAACGTCCACAGAGGACAGGAGAGAGGAGGTTAGTTTGTATATATTTGCTTTCAATCTTTTGCTGAATATTTGATAATTTTATTTATGATTTTACTTATTTTCAGGTCGGAACTAGTTACTCGAGTCAAATATTGCAATACACTTCCAGATATACCTTTTGATTTAAAATTTATTACATATCCATTTCCGCCTACTCGTTTTATTCAATATAATCCGACGTCTTTGGAAAAGAGTTATCGTTATGAAATATTAACAGAGCATGATTTGGGCGTACATATTGATTTAATAAACCGGGATATATATCAAGGCGACGGTAATGCACAGCTAGACCCAGCAGATGAAAAATTGTTAGAAGATGATGTGCTTACTCCTCAAGATTCGAAGCGATCTCGACATCATGCTAAAAGTGTATCATGGCTACGACGCTCTGAATATATTTCTACTGAACAAACTCGTTTTCAACCTCAGTCTATGGAAAAGGTTTGTACTATAAACAATTATTTTTGAAAGAAAATGTATAAGAATATATATAAGAAAGAAAGAAAATGTATAAGATTTGAATGAAGTCCTTGTCTAAGTGCTTATTGCCAATTAAAACATACATGAGCAATCTTATCAAGCTACATAGAAATTCTTCTATGCAACTTAAAATTTGTTGTTAACATCTCTATAGGCAATTTTTTTTAAATTTCCTTTTCCTTAAGTTTATTCTTAAAAATAATTGTATAGCAAAAGAAAATAGTATTTGTAAAATAATTTTAATTTACTTAAAAAAAAATTATAATAATAATAACATAGTGGGACTTGAACCTTTGCCTCTTGGGCATTGTTCACTGCTGAAGCAGTGTAACCATTTTAAAACAAACATTGTTATTAAGCTACCTTGAAAATTTTATATATATATTACAATTTTAAGATTCTCTTTGCCTTCCCTGTAATTTGCAGAATATACAGTGTAATTGATTAAAAAAACAATAAACCTACAATTTATTACAGGTTGAAGCAAAAGTGGGTTACAATGTCAAGAAAATATTCAGTGAAGAAACCCTATACATGGACAGAGATAGCCAAATCAAAGCTATTGAAAAGACATTTGAAGACAATAAGAAGCCTATTGAGAAACATTACAGTAAGCCTGGTGTAACACCTGTTGAGGTTATGTCGGTGTTCCCTGACTTCGACATGTGGAAGTACCCATGTGCTCAGGTCATATTTGATTCGGATCCGGCCCCAGTAGATAAGAATATTGCTGGACAGATTGAAGCTATGTCTCAAGCTATGATTAGGTAAATATTAGTAATATTTTTCTTACAGGAAGGATAGGAAGAGAGAATTTGGTACCATAACACTCATTTTCTGATTTTCTTATAATATAGTGAAAATAATATAATCCCTTACTGGAGATGGAACTCATATTCTGTTTCACATTATCACATTGTTTATATGTTTCTTTTATGAATTTTCTTTTAGTTTTTGTTATTTGACATTATTTTTTAAAATATCACTTTCCATTTCTGTCTACCAGAGCAGGAAGATGATATTAGTTTACATATAATCATTTCCCCAAGTGGATATTGAAGTAACAATCAATGCATGTAAGTCCTTATAATTTTTTTTTATAATTGTTCTAAATGTTTAATATTTAATACTCTTGCTCAGGGGTGTGATGGATGAAAGTGGTGAACAATTTGTAGCATACTGTTTACCAACTGAAGACACAATACAAAAGAGACGTCGTGATATAGCAGAGAACATACCCTACATGGATGAAGATACATATGAATATAAAATGGCTAGAGAATACAACTGGAATGTCAAAAGTAAAGCTTCTAAGGGTTACGAAGAAAATTACTTTTTGGTGAGTATTGAATTTGTTGATTAATTAAAACATCACATTTTAATATAAAATGTCTGCAGTACCTGTGCACTATAATTTAATATAGTACTTTATTTTTATGGCATTAAAATGCATCTCAAGTTTGAGAACAAGTTGGCTTTTGGGTGTTTTTACTTGTCAAGTATTTAAACATTATTATAAAAAAATAAGAAAATAATTTATGACATTGTAAAATCGGGTAAATAGAAACATTTTTAGATTTGAAATTTAATTTTTACAATGCTAAGCTAGGAAAGCTTTAAATATGAAAACAAACTTTATTTTTTATTATTATGTTTATGTCTTTTTACTTCAAATTTTATGAAATTGCACATAAGTACATGTGCAATTTTATAAAATTTGAAAATCTGATTATAAAATGATTTTATCATCAATAAAATCAATAAATTTAAATCACAATTATTATTAATTTAAATCATAATTATTAACTATTTATTAAGTTCTATATCATCAGACATCATTGAAATAATATTATTTACATGCATAAATCCATAGATACTTTCTTACTTAATATGCTATATTACACTCCATTAATTTTGACCTATAAAATAACCTTTTTTTGATTTGTTTATTTTTATTCTCATGTCTTCATGAATAGGATATAGTAGTAGTACCAGTAGGCGTAGTAGCAAGGCTAGTTTATAATATTAGTAGGATTATATATATATATACAATATTTTATATTTATTTCCAGGTGGTACGCAATCATTGTATATACTACAATGAGCTTGAAACAAGAGTGCGCTTATCAAAACGTCGTGCTCGAGCAGGAGCTGCGGCTCAGGCCCTAACCCGCTTAGTGGTAACCCATCGGCCATTAAGTGCAAGTGAACATAGGATGTTGAGATTGAGGGAGAAACAATTGGAGCCACCACAGGTGAAGATAAGCTTTGAATTTATAATTCTGTTGTGTTAAGCTCCGCCACTCAACACGCAATATTTAAAAAATTGGACAAAAAGTGGGGAACAGAATGTCTTAAGTTTAGGTATACTGGTTAGGTATACTATTAGGTATACCATATCCTGCCTATAAGTAGGATACAGGTGAAGTCTAAAATAAAAAAAGTAAAATATTTCTTAATAAATAATATTATTTAAAAAAAAATTCAATAATAAAATATTATTTAAATTAAAATAATGCAAAGAAATAATATTCTTTATTATAAATATATGCTTTTTTTTGTTTTAGGAAGAAGACGAGGAAGAAGAGGAAGAGGATGATGAAGAAGAAGAGGAAGAGAAACAAACTCAAAATCATAAGGAAAGGTTGGTACTTTTAATCTTTTATCAGCTGACCATAAAAAATTAAATGATAAGATAAAAAATATGCATTTCTTATTATATTTGCTTATATTACTTTATTCCAGATCGCGTTCCCGTTCAAAATCTGGCTCTAAGTCGCCCCAAGGTTCAGAAAAGTCAAAGGGTTCGAACAGATCGAGGTCAGGGTCAAGGGAACGCTCCAAGTCAAAGTCAAAGTCCAAATCTAAGTCCAGGAGCCGTTCCCGCTCTGGATCTGGGTCTAGGAAGTCCAGGTCTAGATCTGGATCTGCCCAGTCTGGGTCTGCCAGGTAGGTCTTTTTTTTTCAGCTCCACGCTGCATCTGACACGCGGCAAGGTATCTTCATTTCTCGCTCTATTTATTGACTAGACAAAGCGTGGCATTGAGGTTGACTACTCAACGCGTACGTGTTTGACGTTACCGCAATACTACAAAAGTTCGTCAAAAAATGGAGAACGGAGAGTCTTAACACTATGTTACCTCTGCCCATCCCTATCCTGCTATGTGCAGGATACAGCGGGAAGCTAAATAAATAAATAATAAAATGTTAAACTTTTGTAGTTATATTTCTTAAGGGGCTATCATTAGATTGAGATTGTTTTTTGACCCCTCCTCCCATCCGTGTCACACTTGCCTCCTAACCCTACCTTGTGTCACAATAAACAATGTCTCAAATTCAGAGTTATTAAGACTTCAGTGCCAAGATACTAAGTTCTCCACATTCAGGTAGGTGCATTTTCTTAACAAAAAAATATTAAATTCCAGGTCAGCATCCCGTTCAAGGTCAGGATCCCGCGCGTCATCACGCGCATCCCGCGCCAGTTCCAAGAGCAAAGGCTCCAGGAATAGTTCGGCGAGTGAAAGATCTAGGTCTAGATCTAGGGCCAGTTCTAAAGGCAGTGGGAAGGTATGTGAGACTTAGGTCACAATTATTTCTAAGAGACCCGGGTTCAAATCCAGCTACCTTAATTTTTTATATGTCTTTACAAATAGTAAGCGTGGTATAAAACATTTAAAATGATTTTTTTTGTTTTTTTTTTTATTATTACCTAACGTCTATCTATCTAAATAAGGAAGTTCTTATTATTTTAATGAGTGACTGTTTACATGGTGGTGTGTCGCTCATTGTATATTAGATTTTTATGTAAATTTA
>JAATLQ010027042.1:127144-151623 GCA_013421005.1 Heliconius erato x Heliconius himera
GGAAACCGACCAGGCGCTCTGACCACTAAGCCATGCGTTCTCGCCAAGCTACGTCGAAATTTTTATACGCTTGTTACAATTTATTTATTTTGTTAGTTCTCTGTTATCTTTGGGTAGCGGAAATTTGTAAAAATCTCCCTACAGAGATGCTAACAACATAAATAAGTTGTAACAAGCGTATAAAAATTTCGACGTAGCTTGGCGAGAACGCATGGCTTAGTGGTCAGAGCGCCTGGTCGGTTTCCAGGAGGCGCGGGTTCGAGTCCCGCTGCGTTCAAATTTTTATACGTTTTCTAAATAAGACATTACATTTTCCTGCTCTTGTAAAATGTCTAAAACATTATTTTAAATTTAGACGGAAAGTGAAGAAATGACTGTCTTAAGACTAAATTTTCTCTGCCTACCCTGCTATTTGTGGGATTACAGGGTTAAGGTGGAAAAGAACAATCAATTACATAATAATTTTATGACTATAGCTTAATTATTAATTTATTATTAAAAACTTTTTAAAAGAAGTTTATTTATTATTAATAAAAACAATACAATCTCAGCTTTACTATAAAATAAATAGATAATAAGGCAGTGAATAAATCCTATTATAATATTTCAAATTACTATTAATACAACAATATAAATAAGAATTAAAATACGCAATATATTTTTTTAGGTAATGGATTGCCAAAAATCTAAGGCGCAAATTTTTCAACATGATAGAAATTTCTCATAACATGTAGCCGGTAACTTAGAAAGCAAACGGCATGATATTTTTGTTTTTGTTATACCCTTTCCATTTGATGATTCTTAACATTTTTAAAGTGGTAATCAACACTTAGGAAAGAAGAATTTTTATATCTTCTAAAATCAGCTTCACGCTGTATCCCGCACACAGTAGGGTAGGCAGAGGGAACCTAATGTTAAGACACTCCATTCCCCACTTTCTACCGAGTTTTTGGAGGCATTGCGTGTTGAGTGGCGGAACTCAACGCCGCGCTTTGTCTCGACACCAAAGCGACGAAATGAAAATATAATGTAAATAAATATTTCATTTCCTCTAGTGGGGACCGAACCCACAACCAGTCGATTTTACAGTCACACTTTGTGCCCTTGCGCCACGACTGATCTCGCTATATATATGTTTTCTAAAAAAGCATTTAATGGTTGTTTGTGTTTGTTGGTTTAGCGATTTCTCCTTTTCGTTACTAATTACTGTATTGAAATATTATTCTTTTATCATGTAACTATACATAGCAAATTATGTGCTTGTATTTTAATAATAAAATAATATCGAGGTGGTGATAAAATAAGTTTTAATGTAGGACTTTTACTCAATATACATAATGTAATATGTATATACTTACATAATAAAACATTAAAATTATAAATTAAATTAGCTGATTTTCTAACCTTTTAACCTTCAAAACTACAGGAAATGAAAATTCAGAAACTCAATCAAGCAACACGCCGCCTGAAGAAGAATCAACGGACTCTTCTCTAATGGAGGACGAAAACGTACCGAAAGCGAGAAAACGACGCATTCACTTGCCCTTCGGCAAGAAGACAAAAACGCCCGCGTGACAGAAGATGTTAGATGTTTTAAAGAAGAATAGATAGAATAAAGAAGGTTTATTACAGTATTTGTAGAAGGCTTAACATTTTTATAAAGAATAGTTAAATATAAAGTTGTATTTGGATTGTTAGTTTATCATTTTTTTTTTTGGGTATATTTTATAAGCATATCATCATTTTTTATTTTGGCATTTGTTATATAAAATAATCTGAGAATTTCCATTTAAAAAATACCCTACTTTTAGGTTAAAATTTTATTTTCACACAATCATTTGCACCAATAATAATGTACTTATTTTTTATTTATTCTTCTTTACTATTTAAATTTGGTTTATTTATTAACAGTGTGAATGTTGCCACATTTATTACCGCACATTAGTTTTTGAATAAAATATTTTGCACTTTTGTGTTGATCAATACACAACATTTTAAAAATTATACATACCTTAAATAAATTTATGTATAGCTCAGTTTATTTTTCTTGTAATATTAATTTCAAGTTAGAAAAGAGGTTTGCCATTGTGTGATGTTGAAATGTTATTAAGAATATTTATAAATTTCTAGTTTCATTGTATTTTAAATTACCTATAAATCATCCCGTACAGTTCTTGGAATGTTTTAAACCTTTTTTTTTTGGTTTTGGTTGTATATGTAGAAATTATTTATCAATATCATATTTTTTATATTTATATCAATCAGTCAATATATGTCTATATTTATTATACAGAAAAGCAATATTTTGAATAAATCTTATATATTTATAAAAACATCCTATATTAGGGTAAGTTTAAATTAAGGTTAGTAAATATCCTAAAAGGCTAAACGAGTTTAGGTAATAAAAATAATTACTTCATATTAGAAAAATTATTATAATAATTTTGAAACTGACAAAAAGATATAATTTTATGGCTCTTTTTTTATAGAAAAAAACAAATGGCGTTGAGAATATTCGTGACTTTTCTACAAAGATCTGATTAGAACTAGATCAAGAAATAAGAAGTTAAAAAATAAATAATTTTAAAATGACCTAACTATTTAGCTCCATAATAATTTAAGTGTGGGATTATCTATTCCAGGATGTTTTATTTAAAAAATCATGACGAATATTTTTATTGCGTTATTTTAAAGTTGCCAATAGTTTTATTTCCGTATCCGAATTTCAAAGGTTGTTTTATTCTACTTATTAATACTAGAATATTTCATTGTAATATATACATACATATAGCTATATCGCGTCATTCCCTGTGTTTGTAGTATGATGGCGATAAAGTTGCCCCGTAGTTGTGTTGTAGATTAATTTAAGACAATTTGGTGCTAAACGAACATGTTCAGACTGAAACCTATGTTGGTTTTACCGCGTCAGTGTTTTTGTAACAATTTTTAATATTGAATTGTTTCCTCAAACGGCCCATATATGTTCAATATTATTATGCATATATATAGGTATACAGTACGGCCAACAAGTTGTGGCCGCCCTGAAGTTAGGTGTAGATGGCTGCGCTGGCTGGATTTTATAGACTTTCCTAAATTTTCTTAGCAAGTCTGCCAAGAATCGTCGACCGACTTGTAGGCAATATTTATAATATTAAGAGAGTACGCTCTACAATATATTTAATATTTCTATATTTTGCAATAATATTGTCTGTATTGGTCGTTTTAGTTATACAGATTATATATGAGTAGGAATTAAGTACATTGATTACTTATGTGCTCATTTAGATATATATATATAAATAAAATAAATTGTCTTTAACGCTTGTTTACATAATGAGCGCTTCACATATTATATCTATATGTACCTATATATCTGTATGACATACAATTTTTTGGAAAATCAATATGTAGTTCATAAACTTAAAGTACTTAATATAAGATATGAAAAAACTGATTTAATAGATATTTAAATTTTTATAGTAAAGTCTTGCACTAGGAATAACATTGAAGTTACGGAGATTCATCATAAAGGAGACGGAAACTTTTGGGCCTAAATGTAAAGAGTTGATATTTGGCCTAAAAAATAATTCAATTTTGTAATTTTTTTCATACCAAAAATCTTAATTGACAATCTAGAATCGGAAAAAAATGAAAACAAAAACCATTTTCATCTCTTTACATTTTCGCAAGAATGTATGAAATCGTATCAGTCTCCTTTATATTATTTATATAAACAAGATGAGAAAACACTAAAAATATATTATACTTTATACTTACATTAATTATCCAGTATCAAACAGCACGAGCTAATAATAAGTATTTCACATTAATACTTAGTTAATTTTTCACAATCCTACAAATGTGCTGCAGTTGGGACAATATTCAAGAGTTTTTTTAAGTTATTCATAAAAATTACGAGAACTATAAAATTACAAATTTTTTTAACCGTACTTAACATCGAGATTAACATTGTAAATATTTTTAATAAATTTATCGGCTAAAGTCAAAGCCGGCCTTTATCCGACTTTAACTAAACTGATTACGTTAAAGCGTAATTACTTATTAGCAATATAAAGTCTAGACTTAATACATTATTTGTATGTCTTCCTGTAACGAGAAATATTTTTCTACAAAATAAACGGAGTCAGTAGCTCTTCCATTTAGTGCTTATCGACTTGCCGATCAATTTTTTATTAAATTTATTTTTTTATACAGGTAACGTACACAAGTATTTTTTTTGTGAATTTCAAGTTTTTGAGTAAAGCATTTGTATCGACGATCTGCATAAGCTATTATTAAACGAAATTAACTAAATGCCAACATTGTCTCCCAATTTTGACAGTTGTGTATTAAAAAGACAAATCGTGATAAAGTTGTTAATTAATAAAATAAATGCCATTTTAAAAAGATTTTTTTTTTTATAAAAATCCCAATTACTCTGAAATATTACTACTACTGAAATATTAATATTACTGCTACTTATTTTAATTTACGAGATAACAGTGTTCAGTTTTTATGTTATGTAGTAACTACCATAACATATACAGTGTTTTTGTCATCACCACTTTAAATGAAAGCACAGTTTTTAACTATTCTATAAAAACCTAACACAATTAAAACAAGAGATTTATCCAAAAACTAAAGTTTTTTTCAAACAAAATAATATTATGGTTGTAAGTATAACGCCATTTGTCAAAAATAAATTGCACGGATACAAACCAGCGATAACGCCGCAAACGCCTCATTTACGAAATCGAGTAATCGGCAATGGCAGCGATGTTGAATTGCGTAAAAACCCTAACAGTTTAGACGAAGTGATATCTCTTCTCTGTCGTCTCTTTCTCGTTCTAGTATGTTTTTTGAAAAAAAAATCCAACGTCTAAACTAGTAAGGCATCTTGATTAATATCTTTAGGTAAGCGGTTGAAATATTTTACCCTATATGCTGTTCCAGTATATTTGATGTAACTTTTAAATAAGTTATAAATCTTCCTAATCTATTAATTTTAAAAAGGCGCTACCATTAATGCTTTAAAAAAAATTAATAATTACGTCCGACCAGTTTTTAGAAATTAATATATATGTAATTATAGTGTTTGGTACATATATGTACACATATACATATACTAACGGAATTGAGAACCTCCCTTATAGAGTCGGTTAAATATAAAATCCTCGTATTTTTGAGATACTAGTTTACAGCCATAGTACTTCAGGATCTCATGCGCTAAGTGCGCCCACTGGTGAACTTAAAAACAATAGCCTTTATTGAGGTGTGGCTCCTAAAGGTAATTTTTCTCATTTATCAATTCATAGTATATATATTACTGAATATTTTTATATTAGTTATCTTAGTGGCTCAAAGAGTGAGAGAATTTAAAGTTCTACTAATGGCACCGATCACGACTGCAGCGCCACCTAGCATACGCAAATTTGTTGCTCTGACGATTTCATTTTGTAAAAATTTTACTTTGAACATTATTTAAAATCATTGTATTTAGACAATACTTGTACAAATGATTATAATATCAATACTAGTGAAACAAAACGTTGTTTTACTGAAATAATTTTCAGTGTCATGTCATTCATGCGTCCATAAAAAGAAAATAAGTCAGAAATTATTTTATTATTATTAAAATACCAAAACAAAATGTGATTTAAGGAATAAAAGTAATTTAATTTTAATTATTTCAATTATTCTTGTTTTACTGTAAGTATAATTGAATAAAGAAATATTTACAGATTTATAGATCTCTTTAAATATGGGGGCCTGTAAATTTACCAATACGCAGAAGATATGTATAATGTTAGAAATTTCATCCTTGCATTGTCCTTTCGACATAAATTCTCTGGAAAATTCATTCTTATATTGAAGGAATCTTCACCTATTTTCCACTTCGATCTTTAACTGTTCTTATTTCTGGAAAACCTGCATCAGCTAAAACAATATCGTTGCTAATGGTTTTAATAATAATTGATGCTCATCATTACAGATAGAGGAAAACCAAGTAAAATATTTTTTTTCTATTAAAGTTGCTGTTGCTTTTCTGTTGTTGTTGCTGTGTCTATGTTTTTTAGGGGTATTACATATTTTGTTCTTAATTTTTTTGTCATTTTTAATGTTGTTGAGTTGAGTTGTGATTTTCTGTTTGTACTTCATCATCACATACTTGGCTAAAAATATATCTATTACATGTAAATAATTTCCTGTATTGTAGAATTTCTCATTTTTCTAGACTTAATATAACGATAAGTTCAACATTTTGCTTTGACATTAACAGGTGTCAAAACTTACATTTTTTTCTACTTTTCGTAAACTCACTGGTAAATATTTGTCATTCTCTTCACCTGGGTATTATTTTTAAAAAAAATCTAATTTATTTATAATACTAATAACGTGAAAAGAAAAACACTATAATTAGATAATACAAGAACAGTAGGATAATTACATATTTATTTAATAAAATTTTAAAATGGGGCCGAAAGTGTCTTGATAGAGAACAGTATTATAAAGTATTATAAAAGAAAAGTATTATAAAAGTAATTTCCCAGAATCTCTCTAGCCTACCCTGCTTTGTGTAAGCAAAGCTTGATACAGCGTGAAACTAAAAACACTATTTTTTTATATACGCCTTCTCCGTTCATCCTCCACTTTCTGCTTCATTTGTCTTACCAAATGGAAATATAAAAATGACTCTAGCACCACACTATAAAATAGTCCTAGGATTTTCTCGTCTGCTTATCAAAAGTAACGATCATCTTATATACAAATGGAAAAAAATAGAAACCAAAAAACATTTTTAAAACTAAATTTATTTCAAAAAATCGTAGTGTACAAATATAGTGCCTACTAGCCGATGTACTTCTGTAATACAACTGTCAACTTTGATTTTAGCCCTCCAGCTTAATAAACGGGTTAAAACCATTACATTTATAACTAGTACAGTCTTAGAGACAGTTAAACTTAGCCGCTTGAACAGCCATTATCATCACATAATTCTTGCAAATGAACATAAAAGGGAAAATGGGGAAAAAAATATATATTTAAAACAAAATTAAGGCGGACTGCTTGTTTTGTCAAAGGAATGTCAATTTCATTTCCTAGGGGTACTTCTAAGTTTCACGGAAACTAATTCAACAACAGAGAAATCAACATCGGGACGGACAAAACAACAGTGCTATTACATATATTGCAAAATAATACGCATTAATGTTATACCGATTGAATTTTATAGCACCAAGATGCGATTTTATATAATTATAATAACTAGCTAATCGAATCCTCGAGCGCCGTACGTTTCTAGTTTTTATAGAACAAAGTATGAATTTTGTAAAAAGCATTAATTTTTTTCATAGCTTCAGCTGTATACGAATATAGCATTGTAATTTACAAGACAGTTGAATAACTCAACGCAGTGCTGTGTCTTGTTATCAGAGTGGGGAAATAAAAATCCCCAGTGGGAACCAAATCCCCAACCGTCGCGTTCACAGACAGACGCTGTGCTACTGCGCCACAAAGGCCAACGGTCTAAAAGCTAAAAAAACTAATTGTTTCTATAAAAACTTTATTCCACAAAACCTTCGACGCGTCTTTACATATGGCGTAATCCATACAAAATCTCAACAACTAATAATAATGAATACGAGGCTGCCTTCATTTTCCGTGACATCAATTAATTCTGGAATATTCTTTTATAGGGAAGAGGAGCATATCACAAAGGTTTATACGGTGTGCACTCTACATAACGTCACTAGATTTAACGACAAAATCCATAAGTTAAAATTCCCTTACATTGTTTTGTTTCGCTTGTTTTTTATACAATGCTACACTCAATAGAACACATTTTGATTCCCTCCCAACTTTAAAAATATATAAATTATTGTATATACGGTCTATATTAAATACGAGTATAGTGTAGCGTACAAACATTATAATTTTTTTAATCATAGGGTATTTGTAAATTTACACTATATCGATTGATAATAATAATAATGGGTATTATTTAAATGTATTAAACAACCACAAAATGCGCAACCCTAGTGTCGTTATATCAAGTTTACACTGTACAACAAGCTTCAGATGTCTAATACAAGGTTATCCTGTATACAACGGTGGTATGCGGTTCAATATCCGCGTGTGTTATTGTTGCTTGCACTCGGCGGGGTTCTCGTGTGTGAGTTTTGCCGGTTTCTTCCCGCGTCGTCGCGGCGCCGGCTCCTCGTCCTCGCTCTCTTCCGTCGAACACTCTTCGTCCTCCTGGTTATATATAAAGAAAGAGCGTGTCAAATATATTATGGTAAAAAGCAAGCTTCGCTATTTTTCCTGCATAACAAAATAATTCAATCTACATTGCGTGTTAACTGGAGAAACTCAATGCTGCGTATTGTCTTCCAATACCAATCTAGCAGGGAAATGAAAATAATTTAAATATAAATATCGCTACCGAGTAGGAATCGAACCCATAACCATCGCTTACAATCAAACGTTGCCCCAATGCAACACGACGGCGTCATCGATATAGTGAAAAACATTTGTATATCTTATTTGAAGCAACAAAACCTCCATATGATGATTTTATAGTTATTGTAAAATGCTTCAGTAACTTATATTATTAACCATTAATATATTAATGATTATTAGATTTATATTAAACTTTAAATTGATATTCTATCAGAGACCATGTCCACTATAATATAATAATCAGGACTTTACTTTTTTTACTTTACCAATAAAATACATAATTATGTAAATAGTATAGAAAATGCCCATAACTATATTAACTACATAATAACACAATAATGTAAATAAACTAGAAAAAAATAATACGAATTAAATCTCAAAACATCAATAGTAAAACCGCTACATAATATAATATAATAAAAAAACACAATAAAAAAAAATAAAAAGAAACCAACACTTACATATTAAAACACAAGGTAAACTCTTCAACCATCTGCTCGCCTTCAACTTATCGAAAGAAAATCGCATGCAAGGTAAAATAAATACTATACATCGACAAAAACTTTATGATATATCGGGTACAGGCACTAGGTACACGCGGACACTTGGGCCACACGGGGACGCCCCCACTATCTAGAGCTCGATATCTCTAAAATACAGTAATGAAAGCATTCATACTATGGGTTCTGTCACTTTTCAGTCCAATTATTATTAATATATATTATTAATTATTATAAAAATATTTCTCATTACAAGAATATGAGATCGGACCAAGAACGTACCCTGACCGACGTCACTTTAGTGTAAGATTTAGGGAGGCTAAATCTTATTTACAGTGAACGTGACACAAAGTGATTCCGAATTCCACATACCGATTTAATTGAGACTAAATCAGTATACGGAATTATGAATGAAAAATACTGGAAAGAAGATTGATAAGTTTAACTGAATAACAGAACTGTGTTCACAAGCTTCATAAAGTATTTGTCGGGTTATAAGATAAATAGTAAATATAGAAAGAAACAAAATGAAACACAATAATAAAAAAGCTTACAATTTTTAATGTCCTGGGATATCGACACATGCCAAAAACGTAAAAGCTACGAGCAAATATACTATAAAAAAATCTAGCGTCGAGCTGCACGAATATATTGGTTTGCGATAGTTACATAAATAAAGAAAATATACGCGTATATTTTACTACTACAGTCTGACATTAAACAAATTAATCATCATATATAATTATTAAAAAAAAGCAAATACGGCAATGTCCATTTTTAGGGTCTCGTACCCCCAAAAAGAAAAAACGAAACCATTATAGCACCGCTTTGTTGTCAGTCTGTCTGTATGTCCGTGTATCCAAGATCATTTTTTTAATTAAAAAGCAATATCCAATATAGTTCGAAAATGACAAGAATAATTACAACAAACATCGACCTCCGTTCGGGATTGCTTTATTTGCTTGTATATGGTTTAAAATGCAGTTTGGCACTAAGAGATTCAGAAGACACGCCCGTCGGAATGACACTTACATTTCATCAATAGGAAACATCGAATAATAGCCTTAGAGAACAATAATATCACATGAAATTTAGTACGTAAAAAATTGTAAACAAAATACACACTATTACAATAATGTATATAATAATAATAATAATAGTAAGTTATAATAAATAAAAACAAACGATCGTACAACTAGTCTACAAATGCAATTGTTGCACCGTAACATGCATTATCGTAAGGCACCTCATCTCCTACAAAAAAAATATAGCCCTCGTAGAGCTGCTCTATAAAAAAACGCGTCTAAAACATATTTATCTGCGGATAAACCATGCATAAACGGAGTAAAAATGCAATCTTAATTACAGTCTAGCGCGAAAATACTAACAATTTTAATATGTATGTATATATATATATGACTATGTGAATATAACGAGTATCCTGTTTACCTATACATGGACATCGGCATCGTATGCGCTGTTATATAGTTAATATATACTAGTATGGAATTGCAATTTCTAAGAACCACTTCTCTATAGAAAATACCTTAAAAATGCAATACACTGTTTAAGCACCGTTTTAATTTCAATGTTTAGTGTTCATTTAAAATGAACAGTTTGTATTATATATAATTTTATATGACAATGTATTAAATACACAAATGTCTAAGGCATTTAGACAGCCGCATAGGAACCGATGTCTAATGTGTATAACATGTATAATTTAGACAGTAACCAGTGTTGATATGGGATAGATATGACTGTAGAGACCTTCGAGGCCCTAACTCGTTAAATTAAGGTTGCCAACTCACTACTAAGTTCAATTTTAAAACAATTGTTACATTATAAAAAAATACGATTAAATTTAAATGATTATAAATATGGTAATATACAAGCTGTGTTATACAATAATAGACAGTGACAATGAGTTGCTATCAAAAATAAGCGAAATTTATGTTTTTTATCTTTGCTAATTTATATATTCTTGTATAACACAACTTCTACAGACTATATTTAACAGGGAGGGGGGTGTAACAGTTGGCAACATTGTGTTCAGGGAGGTCGGGATGTTCCCTCAGTCGTCAACGTCCGAGACCTCCTCAGTGCCGGAGTCCTCATCGGAGTAAGAATCCTCCTGAAAGCAAAGACACCGCTGGAGACGCGCCCGACGCCATATACTAACACCTCGTGCGTGAGCCCTTCATACATTTTTTCGAGTTTAGCATCACAAACTTTTTTTATAGTCTTTTATGGTAATTTATAGCCTCAAGTGTTCTATGAATATTGAAACTGAAAGAGCCCTTACAAGTCAATTATAGATCTCTCTATTCATACAAATAAGAGGCCCAGAACGTACGGAACACGTTAAGAGAGATGTGACAAGATGTATGGAGGGGTCTTATATTTTGTACAACATATTTTAAAACACTCTTTTTTTAAGTGAAACATTATAAAATGTGACATTAGACTATCTTAAGGAGGGACGACAAAAAACGTGAAATTCGTGTAATGTAATTTATGGACAGATCCTTACTAACAGATACAATTACTAGGTAAACAATCACACTTCTGCTACCTAATCTAAAATATAGTTTGACAATATAACAAAAAAAATCCTTTTATTGTTACTGCCTTAATAGTTAAAAGCGTCTAAAAGGGCACTTCTGGGGTGTGACATTCTAATATATAATAATGACATGTAAAAAATCGATCATTTTCCAAAATCGTTATATAAGGATTTTAAGATATTATTATTAGAAAATAATCGATTAACTTTTTACAAATAGAAACGCAGTCCACTTTCTTCTGTTACAACAAATGCAGCATGAAAATATAGAAAAAAAAATCTTTTAATTTTATTTCATATATTTACTAGCACAAGATTCATAATAATTTTCTATATAATTTACGAGTGGCATTTAGTGGACAAGATGGGAATAAATTAAATGTCATGTATTTGATCAATATAAACAATTAAAAGAAACATATTACTAACAAATTTATATCTAAAGATCTCACGCACGAGTTGCCTGCCGGCCATCTTGTTTTATTCTGTACTTAATTTAAAAAATAAAAGCAGCTTAACATATATTAGTAAAAAATTACTTATTATTACTATATAATTAAGCTACTTTACTTATCATTATATGGTAACTGGTCAGATAATTGTGTTTCAATATATATCATAAAAAATAATCATTAAAAACGATAAGCACAAACTACCATGCGTATAAAAAGCGAGACTAACAGATGGCTGTAGAATTTACTTGGTACAAAACCATGCCTTATCATAACAATTTAAAGACAGTGCGATTATTTAAATAATAATAGAAAAAAATTGTATCATATTTGTGTTTAAAGAGATTTTGTAGAAAATTATATTTATATTAAGAATCAAAAATTATGTTTCACACAAAATCTCAAAACATAAATAGCATGTTTAGAATGAAAGTGATCTAGCTCAAAATTTCTGCCCATAAAAACTTATTTGTAAATTTCTGTGTCAACTGTCAGCCAACTTAAGTTTTTGAAATCAGGTCACTTCCATTCCACAAAAGCTATAAATATATGTAGGTATAAATAAAAATCTGCATACCTCCTCCTCATAATCATCATCATCATCCTCATCAAGGCCCTCTCCCGTGTAGAGGAGCACAGCGCGGGAGACCACACGCTCGCGGATGTAATGGCCGACCTCGAAATCAGCGGTTAGTAGCGCCTGTAATGTGACGTGTTTCGTGTTTAATTAGTAGGAAAATAAAGTGCTTGCTACACTCATTTTCCCAAACAGGATGAACACAGGGAACCTAGTGTTAAGACACGCACATGCTACATTTCAAATAGTAATTTTGAATAAGAAAGTTAAATATATGATTAAGCTGAATATTAACTAATTTGATTGAACCAGATATCTCTATGTTATTCAATTTGTATTTAGACTGAAGCTAGTAAGTATGCTAAATTTCATAAGTGTAATGTTTGTCTATAATTTCTCAGAAGCTAAGATCTATATAAGTAATATTTAAATCAGTTATAATTTTTTTGAGATATAGGATATTTATGTAACTCTTGACAGGACATGTACCAAACAGAAACCTATGTTCATTAATAGATATTTTAAGTCAGTTTGTGTTTTAGATTATATTTATTTTTACTTATTGTTATGGACAAAAGAGAAAAAGTCCCAAATTAAGTTTACTTACCATCATAAAGGTTACATCACTTTATATATATAAAAAATGACCAAACATAACTATAACATATACATAGTAAACATTCACCTGAGTATCAGAAGCAAGGGTAGAGTTGGGGTCATCAGGCATGAGGGGTGGCGAGAAGAAGTTAAAGAATGAGTCGGCCTGCACAGACTTGGTGACGGTGCGCACGGAGCCACGCGACTTGTGCTTTTGCTTCTTCTTTATTGTCTTCACCGTTACGTTCTTGCCTTTCTTCCAGTTTATTTCACAACCCTGTGAATTATGTCAATACATGTTTACAATAAATATTATTTTTACCATTTTTTTAAACTGCTAATCTATACTTAGCCAAAAAAATATCTTTTTAGAATTTTAACATAGCACGATTTGAACCCGCGGCTCTTGGAAGCAGTCCAAATATAGTTCTTCATTATTATCTAACCTTTTTCCAGTAACAAACTGGCATTACAATTATGTATTCCTTATTTTCTACTTATATTATTTAACATTATTTATTAAGTGGCAGAAGACCAATAGCAATGTTTTGTCTTAACAGGTCAGAAAAATTTAAACAATTGTTTTAGCAAGGATCAAAGACACAATATTTTTTTGTACTGTTAGGCCCACTTTGTCAAAAAAGCATCGTATTTTTATTTATTTCACTCTATGCCGCATATAAAGAGAAGCAGATAGAACCTAGTGTAGAAACATAGCAAGTTGAGTGGCAGATCCCATACATCATGATCAAAACTATGACACTTTTCCAATTGTAACATACAGTTGGGCCTAATTATTGTGGCAGCTCTTACAAGCTTTTTGAACTAACTTCAGTTCGATACAAAAGAAATGACACTAATGTTTAACAAGTTCAGACAAACCTTGCATGAATAAATCTCGGGTCCCTCAAACTCCAAGGGGTTCTCCTCGTCAGGTTTACACTTCATGGAATATTCCTTAGTGAGGATTGTGTTGGTAAAGTAGTCATTTGCAGCGAAGTGGAATTCTAATGTGAAACCGCTGGGGTCTTCATGCATTTGCACTGTTAACACAATTATGTCAGTTTTGAGTACTTATCTAACATGTAATTAAAAGAGAAATTAACAATGTAGTGTATTTTTGTTCTTTACTATACATATTCTTGAGCCTGGGTAAAGCTATTTCTAACAGAGTAGCTTTATTTTTATGTATTGCTAGCTGGATACCCACAGAGAGTGGGTCTCCGAACTGTACATGTGTTAGAGGTAGTTTTAAATATTAACATTTAAAATTAAAAGCAACATTTTTACATTGTCATTTGTCATTATAAAAAATACTTAAATGAAACTGACCTTTGATGTCTTGCAAAGATTTAATAATAGGTTCATCATATTCCTGCACCATTTCACATAACATTGATACATTCTTGAATATATTATACCAAAAGTCGGGAATTCCTTTGACGTTGGGGTCCATGGGTGGTCTAAAATAAAAATAAAATATATTACAATAAATAATTAATATAACAGTCATTCATTATTTAAAAGTTAGGCAGCCTCAGTTGGTGATGCATGTTAAAGAAATCAGTCACGGTGATTTCAGTAAATGGTGAAATGTGTCATCATTTAATTTTATATCTACTACTTTAAAAATAATGCTCCATTTTAATTTATAGAATTAGTTAATTATTAATTAACATAACTAAAATAGTATAATCATCTAAATAGTTATCATTAACCCAAATTTTTATCAAGGCTTAACTTATCAGAGAATAAAAAAAATATTTTTTTAATAAAATCATTATATATACTAACTCAACAAGTTTATTTTCCTCCTCCTTCTTATCACCTTCAGTGATAGCCGCACTTTGAACGGCACGAGCGAGCTCCTCCTCCTCTGTGTCATCCCTCCATGGATTTTGACATTCATCATCTGTTGGTTCATACCCCCCATTCACTATGAGAGCACGCTGAAAGAAGCTAATATATTTAATATAAAGGAAAAATGTTTTATTTGAATAATAATGTAATTATTAAGACTCAGTTGGTGATGCATGTTAAAGAAATCATTCACGGTGATTTCAGTAAATGGTGAAAGATGTCATCATTAACACACAAAAAATATTTAAGCAAATAAATTTTCAGTTTTATTTAATTTTTAGTTATTTATCATATTAAATTATTATAATTAAATACATAAAAGATACCTTTTCAAATAAGGGCTTGTACAGTTTCTCGTACTTGCATTCTAACGCATGCACTTCTGAATAGAACTTGGCTTCAATGTCTACAAATTCTTTCTGTAAGGATCTTAAAGCGCGGATTCTTCGACGAACATTGGGTGGTAGGGACGCCATCGCCTCGGCGTGGATACGCGTTGTGATAGCAGCTAGCATTTCATTGCGGGTGATACCACTATAAAAAGGACAAAATGTTATTATTTTGTAGATTTCTTAATGATATGTATAGCTTAGTTTTCAGACAAATTTCAAAATATTTAGTATTGCGTGGCGATACCAAACGCCCAATCCAATTAGAGCAGGTTAATGAAATTCATATAATCATCCTCCTAGGACCACCACATAAGCACGCTGTCTCACTACACGATGCCTAAGCCCTATTTTTACAAAGTATATTTAAATAAAATACTAACTAAATACGTCACGTTAAGCAATCATGCGTAAACATGTGAAAAAAAAATTTTAAATCCGTCGGCGTAACGTAAACATGCATGTTAATTTACCGCACGCCCTAGTTCCACGGCCGGCGGTGATTCCATCGCGATTCTACGCGTGTATTTTAGTTGCACGATTACGTTTTATTGGGTAGTTCCGTGTGAAGCACGTGACGTTATATAAAAAAATACAAAATAATATTTCAATATTTTTTGTACCTTTATTCAATACTAAATTTTAATAACGGCTTCACTCCCGTAATCCAGTGGAAGTTCCTGAGATTAGCACGTTCACCTAAACTAAAGTAACTCTTCAGATATGTAATAAAATTTAAAAAATCTAAATTTTAAAAAGTATGGGTAAGTTAGTCGACAGGAATAATAAATTATTCTTGTTGAATATCTCTCCATACTTCCATTCTCAATTTTAATCTCATAGATTTGGCTAAGATTTATTGCTATCTTTATGATACCTTCACAAGAAAGACAAATTAAGGATTTATAACTTCCTATGATTCTTACCGCGACATATAATTACGATGCCGCAGCATTTATTTTATAACTAAAAGATAAAATACAATAAATTATTTTTTTATAAAGCCATAATACGTACATATCAATTAGTTACGCATCAAGGTCAAGAACAAAATTTGTGTCGTAATTTAATAGTTTCAAAAGCGCTCAGTTGTAAGTATGACTTACATTTTTACTTTAAAAAAATCAACTTCACACTGTATCCCATACACAGCAGAATAGGCAGGGAACCCCAGGGACACCTCTTAATGGGACACCTAACACTTCCCAGGTTCCCTCTGCCTACCCTGCTATGTTCGGGATAGTATAAAGTTAAAAAAATTATAATTCAAATTTTACTACTCATTAGAATCATTCCAAGTACAATAGAATTTTTTTAGGATCAACTAGTTATTGAGCGTCGTCGTGCCGCCTTGCAGACCAAGTAGAGCGTAAAGTGACTCATTGGTTCAATGACCCGCAATCTCAGTCGGGACATACTTTTTATAAGCAATACAGATTGTATCATACAGGCTTCTTTTATGCTAAATGATATCAAATTTTCCTAGTTTTTTTATTAACGTTTTTTCGATTTAATGACGCGTCATTGTGTTTTCCACTTCCTGGTTATTTAGACATTGCGAGATTAACAGAGGGACCCATTCCTCGAATTCGGTTTTTCCAAAATACAGAAACATTTAAATATATCTTTACCAGACTGCGGCGAAGTCCAAAAGTAGAGTTATGTTTTCAGCGCATATGTATGTCCGTTCCTTTGTTCTCTTGTAACTGTTGAACTAGTTAAAAGATTGTGATAAATTATACGTCGTTGGATTTGCGTATTTAGTTATTCAGTATTAATTTAGTTTATTCGGGTTTTTTTTATTTTCGGCTCTTCTCAACAAAACTGACTTCTGAGCCGGTCGTAGTTAGAACTTTTAAATATCGAATGATTCAAAAGTTCTAATAAAGTGGATTCGATTAAAAAATATTTCGAATTTGAATTTATAATTCACTAGCAGCCCACTCGTGGCTTCGCCCGCGTACCATCTATAATTATTTTGTTATGCTGTATTTGCCAACAGATTGATTAAATAATTTATACATTCAATAATTTTTCATAATTCTGTAGAAGTTGCAAGCACTATGTGGCTGCTTGAGAGGATGTTATAAATGGCAAGGGCGCCATCCGCGCATCTAGGCTTACGGCCGTAAACAAAACGTTGAATTATTTTAATTTTACATTTTCTCGAAAAGTATACGTATAAATTACATGCTATAAAGCCGAAGTTGATGATGGAATAACTTTCGTACATTGTTTCCAATATCTATGTTAAATAAAAAAAATATGAACCTTACAATTTCCAATTAAATTTTTGTCAAAAAATGCCTTACTATGATTTATTTATAAGAAATACTTGTTTTAGAACTAATAAAATTAAAAAAAATTGTCACATAATCAACCGACATATATTCAGCTATTTTTGCAGCGCACGCACTTAAAGCAATTCGATGCTGTTCGTTATTATTGTGATTTCGTTATCTAAGGCTAGTTAGACTTACACTGTAATGTTATATAGCCTATAGAAGCCCCACTCCTGAAGAATGTAGCTTTCACATAAAACAATTAAAATTTAAATTGGATTAGTAAATCCAGAGATCTTAGGGTTTAAACAAACAAACTCTTCCACTTTATATTATTGGTATGGATTATACTAACAACTAATATGTAGTTTTTCGTTGTTTTCATTTATGTTAAAAAATGTTAAATACTCTTATGTATGAATGTAATCAAAGTTATACAATTCAAATACACTAATGTATTGAAATTATTTGTTAATTTCCATATTTGCACATACAACTGTAACAACAGCTATTTTTTGCAAATAATGTTTTTACTGTACAAATGAGCGTTTTAAAAGCATTTAATGTGTTTCCATAGCAACCAAATTAAATATTTTAAAACTGGTATTTATTCTTTAGATTACGATTTTTACTCAAATAATTACAATAATGAATTGAACAGACCCTTAAATGATACATTAGACTTAAATTAATCTTCCGGCTTTGCTCTATGACAACTGGGAATGTCTATAATTGAATAATCAGGATGACTCAACTGGAGATGACTAAACTTGCGTTTTAATTTTTTTTAATAGTACATAATTTTTATTCCCAATTAAATTGGACAAAAAGAAAAGAGCACCCACAGGTTACAATATAGATCTCTAACCAGCACAACTAACGTATGTTTTAATCTGTACTTGATTTTCAGTTAATATCATGTTTATAGGTAAAAAAATTAAAATCACTTCATTTGTATACACTTGAACACGTGCTTTCCTTCATCCACCGACACTTACCAAGAAGTTTATTTAAAGGCACATATTAATGTTAACTTCTTACCTTTTCATCAACTGTGCTGCCAATTCCTCGCCACCTACGATTCTTTCCTCATCTCCAGACTCTGCCTCTGATGTCGCATCACCAGCACGTTCCACGGAACCCATGTTTTATCTACAAAAAATGTAAAAAAATCTAAGCTGTTTTTGCGCCACGTTGCTCCTAGCCGGCTTTATTTAAATATCACTGAAAGGTCCATATACATTTCAGAAAATCCTTAGAAAAGCCACTGAATCATATAATTCAAGATTTATTAGTATACTTCAAGTTTTTAATCACAAAACATAATGCGCAGTTCCCATCAATTCCTTTTTGATCGCCGACCACATGGTCATCTCATTGTATTCCGAAAAATGCGATATAATCATGAGCAATATTTAATAATGTAACAATTTTCCAAATTATATAAACAGATTTATAATATTTGTTGAGCATTACTACTTAACACAAGGTAATTATATAAATTTTTTCAACTTACCTCCTTGCCGACAAGACTCGTGAGAAAAGAAAGATGGCGATGTAAAATTCAGTCAAAGAATGAGCGGCAGCGAATGAAAACGAACAGCGCACTGGCAGCACATTGGTTTCGTTTCCGGAAAATTTTGTTGCCATTTAAAGATATATCAATTATTTAATTTTTGCTTTAAATTAATTGGCTTTAATATAAAGATTAATGTTAATATTAAATTTAAATTATTCAATTTTATTTTTTAGTTTATATGTTACCTTTACATAATAAATATAGAAGCATATTACGGTACGAATATTTTGTTATATTTATTTCATGCTGCGTTTTCATGCTTGCCGAGTGTCTACCAAAACAAGCGTGTGAACGGGGTGTTTGGTTTGGCTTGTGAGAGCTTGTAGCCGATCCGGACCAGTGTCGGTTTTTTAAAACCTGGTCAAAGGAGGCTTGCGGCGAACGATTTCCAAACATTATTCTTAGTGTATAATTTTATTGTTGATTCAAATTAAATTATGAAATATGCAAATTGAATTTATTTTATATATTTAAGACAGTAATATCTTTATATTACTTTTTTATACCTTTTTTTCATAATGATTGATTCTCTGCCAAACTTTTAGCTTCCTAAAATTTTTTTAATTAAAAATATGTCACACTTATCACAAAAGTATAAAGTTGAAATAACTTTAGCATTCCCGTCTGTCATGCTTATCCGTCAGCGATATGCTAATGCACTCACAAGTATATAAATCAGGCAGTCAAGAGTTTGTGAAGGATTGGGACTTGTGGACGCTTGCCGAACATCGGCAAGCGTGTACAGTAATATATTAAGAAAAAATAAAATGTTTAATTTTAAAGATAAAATGTACAAATTCAATAATGTAATCTCAATATACATATATTTTAAAGCCTATAAGATTTTTATAGTTTTTTTTATAATATAAATAAAAAAAATACTAAAGTTTGTTAATTGTTTCAAATACCAGAACCTTTGTCTTACTCGCATTCAGGCTTAGACCATTATTTTTACACCCTTCTTTGAGAATGGTGACTGATGCCTGTACCTCACATTCTGGGTACATCAGTCAATTTACATTAAAGACACTTACTTTCACCCCCATGTCAATTTGTTTCACTCCTTGGAGACAGCTTTTCAAATACAAATTGAACAACCAACAAAACAAATTGAAAAAGCATCCTTGTTAAAACCCGATTGGATGTCAGAAAGGCGATATGCCAGCTCCTACTTCCACGCAGGCTGTTTGATCTCTGTAAGGAGAGACAGCCTGCAGCAAGGGTTTGCTATAATATTATACTGGGGTAGTATCTCTCATAATTTCGTTATTTCGAATTATCAAAAATTCCAAAAATGCTGGAAATTAATCCTGTTGGTTTTCCGTTAACATCCTGGCTATTTTTTTTAAATAATATTTTCATTATTTGATTTATATTTAAGCGTATGTAATTCACATCTTTTTTCTCTGTTGTGTCCACAGAACACATATACCCAAAGGGTTATGTCTTTCTCTGTATTCAACATTGAATATGTCATATGTCAAAATATTTTTACGTTGCTAGCGTTAAATTTAATAAATGTTTCTTGTTTATTAGTGTAATTGTATGAACAAATGTTTTATTTACGAAAGATTTGACTTAATATCACCAAAAATGCCTCCAACTGTTCAAACCAATGAGCCGGAGAGGGAGAAACGTCCACAGAGGACAGGAGAGAGGAGGTTAGTTTGTATATATTTGCTTTCAATCTTTTGCTGAATATTTGATAATTTTATTTATGATTTTACTTATTTTCAGGTCGGAACTAGTTACTCGAGTCAAATATTGCAATACACTTCCAGATATACCTTTTGATTTAAAATTTATTACATATCCATTTCCACCTACTCGTTTTATTCAATATAATCCGACGTCTTTGGAAAAGAGTTATCGTTATGAAATATTAACAGAGCATGATTTGGGCGTACATATTGATTTAATAAACCGGGATATATATCAAGGAGACGGTAATGCACAGCTAGACCCAGCAGATGAAAAATTGTTAGAAGATGATGTGCTTACTCCTCAAGATTCGAAGCGATCTCGACATCATGCTAAAAGTGTATCATGGCTACGACGCTCTGAATATATTTCTACTGAACAAACTCGTTTTCAACCTCAGTCTATGGAAAAGGTTTGTACTATAAACAATTATTTTTGAAAGAAAATGTATAAGAATATATATAAGAAAGAAAGAAAATGTATAAGATTTGAATGAAGTTCTTGTCTAAGTGCTTATTGCCAATTAAAACATACATGAGCAATCTTATCAAGCTACATAGACATTCTTCTATGCAACTTAAAATTTGTTGTTAACATCTCTATAGGCAATTTTTTTTAAATTTCCTTTTCCTTAAGTTTATTCTTAAAAATAATTGTATAGCAAAAGAAAATAGTATTTGTAAAATAATTTTAATTTACTTTAAAAAAAATTATAATAATAATAACATAGTGGGACTTGAACCTTTGCCTCTTGGGCATTGTTCACTGCTGAAGCAGTGTAACCATTTTAAAACAAACATTGTTATTAAGCTACCTTGAAAATTTTATATATATATTACAATTTTAAGATTCTCTTTGCCTTCCCTGTAATTTGCAGAATATACAGTGTAATTGATTAAAAAAACAATAAACCTACAATTTATTACAGGTTGAAGCAAAAGTGGGTTACAATGTCAAGAAAATATTCAGTGAAGAAACCCTATACATGGACAGAGATAGCCAAATCAAAGCTATTGAAAAGACATTTGAAGACAATAAGAAGCCTATTGAGAAGCATTACAGTAAGCCTGGTGTAACACCTGTTGAGGTTATGTCGGTGTTCCCTGACTTCGACATGTGGAAGTACCCATGTGCTCAGGTCATATTTGATTCGGATCCGGCCCCAGTAGATAAGAATATTGCTGGACAGATTGAAGCTATGTCTCAAGCTATGATTAGGTAAATATTAGTAATATTTTTCTTACAGGAAGGATAGGAAGAGAGAATTTGGTACCATAACACTCATTTTCTGATTTTCTTATAATATAGTGAAAATAATATAATCCCTTACTGGAGATGGAACTCATATTCTGTTTCACATTATCACATTGTTTATATGTTTCTTTTATGAATTTTCTTTTAGTTTTTGTTATTTGACATTATTTTTTAAAATATCACTTTCCATTTCTGTCTACCAGAGCAGGAAGATGATATTAGTTTACATATAATCATTTCCCCAAGTGGATATTGAAGTAACAATCAATGCATGTAAAGTCCTTATATATTTTTTTTATAATTGTTCTAAATGTTTAATATTTAATACTCTTGCTCAGGGGTGTGATGGATGAAAGTGGTGAACAATTTGTAGCATACTGTTTACCAACTGAAGACACAATACAAAAGAGACGTCGTGATATAGCAGAGAACATACCCTACATGGATGAAGATACATATGAATATAAAATGGCTAGAGAATACAACTGGAATGTCAAAAGTAAAGCTTCTAAAGGTTATGAAGAAAATTACTTTTTGGTGAGTATTGAATTTGTTGATTAATTAAAACATCACATTTTAATATAAAATGTCTGCAGTACCTGTGCACTATAATTTAATATAGTACTTTATTTTTATGGCATTAAAATGCATCTCAAGTTTGAGAATAAGTTGGCTTTTGGGTATTTTTACATGTCAAGTATTTAAACATTATTATAATAAAATAAGAATAAATTATTTTCTTATTTTATTGTAAAATCGGGTTAATAAAAATTTTTTTAGATTTGAAATTTTATTTTTACAATGCTAAGCTAGGAAAGCTTTAAATATGAAAACAATCTTTATTTTTGATTATTATGTTTATGTCATTTCACTTCAAATTTTATGAAATTGCACATAAGTACATGTGCAATTTTATAAAATTTGAAAATATAATTATAAAATCATTTCATCATCGATAAAATCAATAAATTTAAATCACAATTATTATTAGTTTAAATCATAATTATTAACTATTTATTAAGTTCTATATCATCAGACATCATGGAAATAATATTATTTACATCCATAAATCTTAGATATATCATAGATATTTTCTTACTTAATATGCTATATTACACTCCATTTATTTTAAAATAAATAATCTATTTATTTTGACCTATAAAATAACCTTTTTTTGATTTGTGTATTTTTTATCTCATGTCTGCATGAATAGGGTATAGTAGTAGTACCAGCGGGCGCAGTAGCAAGGCTAGTTTATAATATTAGTATGATTATATTTATACAATATTTTATATTCATTTCCAGGTGGTACGCAATCATTGCATATACTACAATGAGCTTGAAACAAGAGTGCGCTTATCAAAACGTCGTGCTCGAGCAGGAGCTGCGGCTCAGGCCCTAACACGCTTAGTGGTAACCCATCGGCCATTAAGTGCAAGTGAACATAGGATGTTGAGATTGAGGGAGAAACAATTGGAGCCACCACAGGTAAAGATAACCTTTGAATTTATAATTCTGCTGTGTTGAGCTCCGCCACTCAACACACAATATTTAAAAAATTGGATTAAAAGTGTGGAACAGAATGTCTTAAGTTTAGGTATACTGGTTAGGTATACTATTAGGTAGACCGTACCCTGTCTATATGTAGGATACAGGTGAAGTCTATAAATAAAAAAAGTAAAATATTTCTTAAGGGGCCGTTCAAGTATTACGTAAGCAGTTTTTTTGCAATTATTGACCCCCCCCCCCTCCCCTATGTCATCAAAAATAAGCAATGCTCTTACCCCCTCCTCCTAAGCTTACGTAAACATTGGCATATAATTTTTTTAAGGTATTTTTTATTGATATTTTATTTGTATCTACATATATAAAAGGACATGTTCCCAATGACTGAGGTAAGATGCATGCACATCCGTAACCGCTGATAGTAGAAACGTGAAATTTGAACAGATTTGTATTTTCGAATTCTGAAAATCCACTAAGAAGGGAATTTAAAAAATTTTATTTTAGGTTGAAAGTTTGTATGGAAATATCTTTAAATCGCCACAGATTTTTATAAAATTTGAAATTTAGACTCTTGACAATGTGCCATTCCCGCTAAATAAACTTATATATATTATATTATAAAACTAATAGTTATATCGTCTACCATACATACGTCTACCAAATATAGCCATATTATATATGAAAAATAAATAACTTCTGCTTACGTAATTACTAACTAGACCCCCCCACCCCCCATGTCATCAAAAATAAGCAAAG
>JAATLQ010027046.1:0-51394 GCA_013421005.1 Heliconius erato x Heliconius himera
CTATGAAAAGACTCGAAATTATGGCGGCTACTAACCGCGAAAAAAGCCGCGGATCTGGGGTAATCAACTTAATCCGCGGCCAATTAATTAATCAAAACCGCGACCCGCGAGAAAATCCGCGGAAAATTTTGATTGATAAGGCGATCAATTTAATGAGCCAGAACGCACCAATCCCTACTACTGGGGTACAAAGTGTGACTGTAAAATCGACTGGTTGTGGGTTCGATCCTCACTCGAGAAGATGAAATATTTATTTAAATTTATTTATTTATTTGATTTATTAAAATCAGCTTCACGCTGTATCCTGCACACATCAGGGAAGGCAGAGGGAACCTAGTGTTATGACGCAATGCCACGCTTTGCCTCGACACCAGAGCGAGGAAATGAAAATATAAATGTAAGTAAATATTTCATTTCCTCGAGAGGACATCGAACCCACAGCCAGTCGATTTTACAGTCGCACTTGCGCCACGACTGGCCCCTATTGATTTAGCTTATGTATCTCACTGTACACATGACCGTTATGGGATTGTATGTTAATAGATCGCTATAGCTTACATTTAATATTTATTGTGGCATATTGGCTGGCTGGAAACGCCATGGTTATGGGTTCGATCCCAGGAGTGGGAAATGAATAATTTTTCTGCTCTGGTAAATAAAATGCTGCCTGCGTTGAGGTATCGAATTCAGGAGATATCAAGGAGCAGAGTATCTTAAAAAATCACATCTCAATTTTTCTCCACCTACACTGCTATATGCGAAACAAAATTTCAATATCTGACTGGAGATTACCAGATTTTTTTTATCTCTATAGCAATTCGACTTTCGACGTACCTACCTAGCTCTAAAGAAATATACCTATTTCATTTCTTTAATTAGAATTTATAAAGTGTGGCGAAGAGAAGAATTTAATGTAATAATCATATTACCATATTGCCTACTTTCAAAAGTTTCATTATAATTCAGCTAATGTTTTGTAATAGATCGATTTATACTTATATAGAAAACGTATAAAAAAATAAACCTAGCATTATTTAAACCTGCGCCTCTTGGGCGCTTCCCCAGCTGGTTCTAATCCCGCTACGCTCAAATATTTATTGAGCTGAGCGAAGCGAAGCTCTTACTGATCGAAAGTGTGTTTCGTTGTAATGCTACTTCTCCTAGACCGTTAAACCTACAGCTCTGAAATTTTGTAGGAATGTTGTGGACGACGCGGTGATACCAGTGAAGTAGTTTGGTGATAATTGTAATTGTAGTTTTTGAGTAAATAGTCAAAATGTGCCCCATAGAGTTAAGCTTTAGAACGTTTGAAATTTCACGCGCACAGATTGAATTTTGACTAACCTAAACACCGCGTGCGGAAATAATAGAAAATTTCGCAAAAAATCGAAAAAATTTGCGCAACGTAGCTTCGCTCAGCTTCACCCGCCATGCACAGCATGTGGCGGATCCTAGTACGTTTTCTAAATAAGTATATCGATTTTTACTACTTTAAAAATATTAAAGTTCATATGTTTTAGAAATCCAAACACTAACAAAATGAATGTATGCATTGGCACGATTACAAGGCACGTACGGAAACAAGAAAACAAATAAACATTACATAGTCTTGAATACATTAATATTTATATGATATAGATGTTCTAGAATTATCTTAATGTAGGCAAGAGAAATATTTTAATTAGATTTACTATTGGTAAATAAATAGTATATTTTTTTAAATGTTTAGTTACATTATTTTATATTTTTTAGTATTGAAAAATTAAAAAAATCAGCTTCACACTGTATCCCGCACACAGCAGGGTAGGCAGAGGGAACCTAGTGTTAAGACACTCCGTTCCCCACTTTCTGCCGAATTCTGGAGGCATTGCGTGTTGAGTGGCAGAACTCAACGCCGCGCTTTGCCTAGACACCAGAGCGAAGAACAGAAAATTTAAATTTAAGTAAATATTTCATCTCCTCGAGTGAGGATCGAACGCACAACCAGTCGATTTACAGTCATACTTTGTGCTCCTGCGCCACGACTAGACTGGGACTGGCGGTTTTGTTTTGAAGATTGTTTATAAATAAAAATTTATTGTAAAAATTTAAAGTTTAGAAAAATAAAATGAAAAGAGATGTTATATTGTATTTTATTATATATTATTATACAATAATATCATTTGAAAAATTAAACCTCGCTGACTAAGAAGTCAATTCTCAGTTTTCTTTAAATCCAAAGTTGTATATAATTTTTACTTGAGAAACTAAGTCAATACTCAAAGTCAAACTTACAATATTAATTAGAATGTTAATGTACTCGAAATGGAACCAGGCAGATACTATTTCTAGTCAAACTAACAGTAGCGAATTATAAATAATTCAATTGAAATATAGTGCCAACAGAATGAGTTCTGTAGTATGAGTAAGAACCCAACGGTGAAAATAACAGGTCGAATAAACCAACCCATTTTTTAGGGTTATCTAAAATGTTTTATTTTCGGATTCACGCTGTATCCCGCACATGGCAGGGTAGAAAGAAGGTGGAAACCTAAAGACACTCCGTGCACTCGAAGACAGATTCGTTTCCCACTTTCCGGTGCATTCTAGCGGCATTGCGTGTTTGGCGTTGGAACTAAACGCCGCGGTTTCAGAGCGGAGTAATGAAAATATTAAATATCTCATTTCCTCAAGTGGGAATCGAACCAACAACTTGACACGTTTGCAGTCATACGCGTTTACTGCGCCTCGACTGGCCACAAATTTTAAAACGTTTTATAAAAACTTAATTCTCAATTTGATTAATCTAAATACACATGTTTTCAGACAAGGATAAAGACCTTTAGATATGCAATAGACCAGCTTTTAACTTTTTAACTATTAAATATATCTAATAAACAAAAGAAATAATTATAATAAGTTCTTTAATTTTCACGATTATTACACATTTTAAATGAAACTATTTTAACCGGATTAATTAGTCAGTAGTAGAATGCAATGGTCCGTGGATCACTTTGTGGAGTCTACCCGTAAAGAAAAATCTTAGAAGGTTTTTATTAATTTTTAGGATTCCGAACCTCAAAAGGAAAAAAAACAACGGTACTGTCCGTCTGTCAAGATCATTCACTCGAAATCCCGTGGAAGTATCATTTCGAAATTAATATCTAGCTTCTAAGTCAACATAATCATAAGATACAAGTTTTTATGCATAATTTTTCTGACTTTTATAATAACTTTGCCACGTAATCAAAACCTATAGAGTAAGTACTTCCTACATACGATACAATATCAACTTTTGTAATTGCATAAATTGTATGTGTTACTTGTTGACCTTTGATTCTGAAATTGGTAAGGAACCTTCGGTGGAGAAGACCAACTCGCACTTGGCCGGTTTTTTTATAATAAAATTATGTCATTGAGCTAACCATGCATTATGATCCAAACTAAGCCTGCTTGTTAACGTTTATCTTAATTATTATTTGAAAATGATAACCGGTTTAAAATTTAGCTACATCACTTGACCCACATACTTATACCAATAAACCAGCTTCACGCTGTAGTTGAGGCCAGTCGTGGCCCAGCGGCACAAAGTGTGACTATAAAACCGACTGGTTGTGGGTTTGATCCCCACTCGAGGAGATGAAATATTACTTAAATTTATATTTCCATTTCTTCGCTCTGGTGTCGAGGTTAAGCGCGGCGTTGAGTTCTGCCACTCAACACGCAATGCCTCCAGAATTCGGCAGAAAGTGGGGAACGCATTGTCTTAACATTAGGTTCCCTCTGCCTACCCTCCTGCGTGCGGGATACAGCGTGAAGGTGATACTAATAAACCAGGTAAGATAAATAGAATATTGTAACTATATACGTATAGTTCTGGAATTACTTAACTCAAATCAAACGCAATAGAAACAGTATATCGGGTGCTTATGTAGTTGAGGCCGTCGTGGCACAAGCGTGTGACTGTAAGCGCGATAGAATGTGGATTCGATTCCCACTTGAAGAAGTAAAGTATTTAATATTTCCATTTGCCTAGTATCGAGGAAAAGCGCGACGTTGAGTCCCGCTGCCTAACAAGCATTACCACCAGGTTATGCTTGTTAAGCAGCAGGAAAGGGGGAAACGGAAGTGTCTAATAGGAACGGATTGTCAACACTAGGTTCCTTAGACTTCCCAAATCTCTACCCTACTATGTGCAGGATAAGGCGTAAAGCTAAAAAAATGAAGATTTTTATGTTAACAAATGGTATAATAATAAATCTCTAAATCATAACCATACATCTTTGTCCAGGACAAAGCGCGTTAGGTGCCATCACACCGAGTTAAATCGAATTTATGGCCTACAGCTGTGTATAATGTTATTGAGACACTGAACCACTGTACTACGACGCTCGTTAGCTCTGATGCATATCTATAAATACGAAATCCATTGCATTCTGAATCATTATGAGAAAATAATTTTGTGCACGGATTTATATGCCTATCTAAAAAAGTTAATAAATCAGCTTCACGAGTAGCGGAACTCAACACTGCGCTTTGCCTCGACACCAGAGCGAAAAAATGGAAAAATAAATTTAAATAAACATATCATCTCCACGAGTGGGGATCGAACCCACAACCAGTCGATATTACAGTCACACTCTGTGCCCCTGCACCATGACTGTTTCAAAGTTACATGAGATATATGTAAGTAATGTAATTTTGCATTTTTTTACTATGAGAATTAAATGCGTTCCTTTTTATTACAACACACGAAGACATAATAGTATAGAAATATTATTATTAGTAAATATAATATTTTAAAAATAATAATATCAATTTGACTAATATAAATAATTACATTTAAAATAAACAAAATAAACATGTACTATGAGGGTAGGAATAGAAATATGCAAACACGCTGGATCAAATTTGCAACCAAAATATTCTATTGTATTGAGTTTGTAATTTGTATGTCTTAAGAGTCTATATAATACACTATAAGAGTCTAAACTACGGTATATAGATATAGATAGGTATAGATTTATTGTTTATCCTTAACAGTTTATCCTGAAGCAGCTTCAACCATATTCTATTTTTAATAAAAAAATGTTATGTGTAATTATATGAAATTGTATCGAAAGTAATACGACATGCATATAACGAAATTGTCTCCGTGCACCTGAGACCTATCATATTCTCGTAACGAAAAAATAAAATAAAAGCACCTGCGCCTGCGATCTGCAAAACTTTTTATGTATTTACAACCAAAAACTTGATAATTCAGTATAATAATGTAAAAAAAGGACAATAACGATTTATATATTTCTTAATTAACAAGTAGTAAATATTTATTGGAAGCCTTATCTTGTATGATTTTTTTTTTCTTATTTAAAAACGTAAGTAATTTATATTTACATTTCTTTGCTCTGGTGTCTAGGTTAAGCGCGGCGTTGAGTTCTGTTCTGAGTATTCAACACGCAATGCCTCCAGAATTCGGCAGAGAGTGGGGAACGGAGTGTCTTAACACTAGGTTCCCTTTGCCTACCCTGCTGTGTGCGGGATACAGTGTGAAGCTGATTTTTTTTTAAAAAGGTCATAGTCATAAAGGTACATGATCGAGTAGCAGGTGTATAGTACATTTTATGGTCACCAGCAGAGCGAGTTGTATAGCACTTCTATTAAAAGGTCAATGACTGCTTTATACTATGAATATAAATTTCATTTTTACATCAACCAAAATGAATTTTAATACAAATAAATTATTTAAAGATGTTATTCTAAAAGGTAGATTTTTCTTTTTCTCAATTATTACTTATATAGCAAAGTATTTTTGCTATTCTTACGTGACAAGACCTTATACGATACAGGAATAAAAAAATAACCTTGAAAACTTACGCATTAAAGTAAAAAACGAAGATTATAACACAAAATCCATTCTGTTAAAACAAACACTATTATCACATTACATATAAAACACAAGATTCACTTGAAAAATCACTTTTACTTTCACAGATAAACTTATATAAATAATAATTTTGTTTTTAATATTTCGTTTTATTAATGTTTATTTACGATGCGCAAGCGCTGTCTCGGTGTCTACCTCCTCAGCCGGTGCGATCGATACAGAGCGTTACGTCACGGAGCGTCGGTACCAGCCCATTGACTTGACTTGGATCGAGGAATTAAAGCAGTCAAGGTCGTTGGAAGGCGACATCGTTTTGGTTTGTTTACGTAGAGGCTAGTGCTAAATACATAACATATATATATATATATATATATATATATATATATATATATATATATATATATATATATATATATATATATATATATATATATATATATATATATATATATATATATATATATATATATATATGTATGCACATTTATTTTGTATTAGTCATAATTTTTGAATGGGTGATTTTTTTAAATAGAATAAAATAACAGACATAATAAAATTTTATCTCTTGTAAGATTTCAGCATAACAAGTATTGTGCAGTGAACGTATGTTAATAACTAGAGGGCGCGCGCGGCTTCGCCCGCTTATTAAGAGTGAATTCTAAAAAATCCACGAAACACGTATTCAATGAAATATTTTTAAGAGTCTGAATTTCAAATTATATAAAAATCGGTACAGATTAAAATTTTTTTCCATACAAACTTTCAACCCCTATTTCATCCCTTTAGGGTTAAAATTTTTCAAATTCCCTTCTTAGTGGATGTCCAGAATATGAAAATAAACATCTGCCCAAATTTCACGTTTCTACCATCAGCGGTTACGGCTCTGCGTGCGTCTTACCTCAGTCAGTCAGCACAAGTCCTTTTATATATATAGATTGTAGACACGATAATTAGTGTGAGTTGAAATCCTACTACATTTAAATTTTTAAGCATTATTGTAAATATATATTATAAAATGGAAAACGTATAAAAATTTGAACGTAGCGGGACTCCGACCCGCGCCTCCTGGAAACCGACCAGGCGCTTTGACGACTAAGCCATACGTTCTCATCTCATATTAAAAGTTATATTAATTATAAATATTCGGCCGTCACATTATGCCAGGTGTTAAATTGTGCTGTTTAACATGCAGTGTCTCCAGTTAAGGTGGAAAGCGTAAAACGGTATGTCTTTACACGTGGTTCTCTCTACTTATCCTGCTGCAAGAGACGAAGGAACTAAATCATGAAACTAAAAAAATGAGACGGTAGAAAAGTAAAGTAAATTAAAAATTATGTTATAAAAATAAAGAATCCGGCCCTGCATCACGCCTTTTCCTAATGTGAGTAAACTTAACTTTGTCAAAGCGATTATAGTCAAATGGTGATTTAATTAAATTATTTTAAGATATCCACTCTTCACTTATATAAATTTACATATTAAACTTCTGTATATACGAGTATATGTTTTATTATAAAAAAATTAAAATTAAATTAAATTAGCTTCACGCTGTATCCCGCACACAGCAGGGTAGGCAGAGGGAACCTAGTGTTAAGACACTCCGTTCCCCACTCTCTGCCGAATTCTGGAGGCATTGCGTGTTGAGTGGCAGAACTCAACGCCGCGCTTAACCTCGACGCCAGAGCGAAGAAATGGAAATATAAATTTAAGTAAATATTTCATCTCCTCGAGTGGGAATCGAACCCACAACCGGTTCGCAGTCGTCGGTTTTGCAGTCACACCTCGTGCCGCTGCGCCACGACCGGCCTATTTTTACACGTTTTATTATAGAAAAGCATTTATTTAACTTTTCCTTTCCTTAATATGTATAAAACTTTTTGAGGCCCGTCGTGGCGCAGAGGCACAACTGTAAAATCGACTGGTTGTGGGTTCGATCCCCGCTTGACGATATGAAATATTTATTTATATTTTCATTTATTCACCCTGGTGTTGAGGCAAAGCACGGTGTTGAGTTCCGCCACTCAACAAGCAATGCCTCCAGAACTCGGCGGAAAGTGGGAAACGGAGTGTTTTAAAACTAGGTTCCCTCTGCCTACCCTGCTGTGTGCGAAATACAGCGTGAAGTTGATTTTTTTATTTTTTTTATTATTTTCCTTTTGTTATTTATATAAGTACTATGTTTAGTTAGATGACCACGCTCACAATTATTAATATACCAACCTAACATAACATTGTATTCTCATTAAGTGAAATGTAAATATATCTTAAGAAAATAAACTCTTTAGCCACAAAAACACTGTCTAAAAATTTGATTCACGCTGTATTACGCATACAGCAGGGTAGGAAGAGGGAACCTAGTGTTAAGACATTTCACTCCCCACTTTCCGAATTTTTCGAGGCATTCCGTGTTGAGTGGCCGAATTCAACACCGGACTTTTGCTTTGGTACCAGAGCGAAGAAGTGATAATATTTATAAGCAATAATTAATTCCCTCGAGGAGTAATCGAACCCACAATCGTCGTGCTACAATCAAACCCTTGTGTCCCTACGTCAAGACGGCGTCATAATATTATAATATAAATTATGTGATTAATATTATTGAAACTACTATATAATATTACAACAAATTGTATAACAGTCTAGTTAATATTTTCTAGTAGCTTCATTTTCATTACAGATAATATACCTTCTCTATAATCTACGGCGCCCTTGGAGCCTTATAAAGTCCGAAATAGCAGCGTTAAGTGACGTCATAACGCTATTCAGTTGATGATAGCTCATAAAGTAAATTACAAGGTGGAAACGAGGAATCTTATATAAAAAATATTTTGGTGCATTACATCAAAAGAAATCAGCGTCACGCTGTGTCCTGCACACAGCACGGTAGGAAGAGGGAACCTAGTGCTAAGACACTTTGTTCCCCACGTACGGAATGAACGACGAATGTTTCTATGAAATATTATTGTAAAAAACTTATCAAAGTAAATAAATATAATATGTCAGTATAGTTTAAAGTAAAAAACAATGAAAATTAATTATTCAAATAGTCATTTATGTAAAGACCCCAGTTATGTTGATGCGTCACTGCTATAGATTTGGTGTGTGATGTCTCATGTTGTAGAGCGTGTGGATACTGAATATCATCGGCTTAGAATGTAAACCTACTAAATCCATTTTTCTCTTTTATTCGGTGTGCACATTTTTATACTATTCGAAACTGTAAAAAAATAATTAAATTAATTTTTATTTTATTTTATATAGTAGAAAAATTGTAGAAACCTTCTCATAATTTTAACATTTTTAAAAGTGTTATTCCACACTTAAGAAAGAAAATACTTATTTACATAACGTTTAAAAATTTGAACGTAGCGGTATTTGAGCCTGTACCTTCTTGGAAGCCGCCTTGGATAAATTTAAAATGTTTTTAAATGGAGAAACGTTATTATATTTAAACGATATTGTCTTGGTTTACCATGTAAGGCAGTTACGTCATAAGAATAATTTATTAAACATAACTTATGAATATACTTATTTGTATTTCTATGAAATTATTCCTTAAAATTAATGAAAATTTTAAAGTAACAAAAATATCTCTCAATGTACGTGGAATAATCCATGAAAAGCGGGACTATGCCTGTCCTGATCGGGACATTTAATTTTTGGGCTAAAAATCGGGACGTCCCGCCAAAATCAGGACATCTGGCAACGCTGATATAAAATAACCTACCTGATTTTAGATTTAGAAATTTATATCAGTTTGGCTCCTTTATTATATTAAGGAAAAACTGTTAAAAATTAACATATTCATTTTCAAAACTGCATATATTAGTTAAAAGAAGCTTTATTCTCAACGATTGATATAAAATAACTTTTTGTCTTACTTTCGCTAATTAGAATTGGATGGTGGATCAGTGACCTCGGCATTGTGTGGTAATGTGGGAAGCTAGGTCATTCAACTCGTGAGCAGCTAACTAAGCGAGTTGAAATGTAAACCGGTCAAGATCAAGTTCAACTTTCTTTTATAAGGTTCCGTATAAATAAAAAAAAGAAAGTTAACCCTAATAAGTAACAACGTGCTGTAGTTAGTTGAAACATGTTTGCATTTATAAAACATGTTTGTGTTACTTATGTATGCATAGTAATCAATAAAACAATAATAATCAGCTTCACGCTGTATCCCGCACACAGCATGGTAGGCAGAGGGAACCTAGTGTTAAGACACTCAGTTACCCACTTTCTGCCGAATTCTGGAGGCATTGCGTGTTGAGTGGCAGAACTAAATATAAATTTAAGTAAATGTTTCATCTCCCCGAGTGGGGATCGAACCCACAACCAGTCGATTTTACAGTCACACTTCGTGCCGCTGCGCCACGACTGGCCTCATGTATGTATGCATAGTTTAAATATAAATTACGTATTTGATGCTAGTTCTTTTTAAATTGTTTTATGTTTTATTTTTTGTAAGCAGAGGGGGCAACCTAGTATTTAGATACTTCCGTTTCCTTCTTTCCTCCTAACTCCGGAGGCATTGCGTGTTGAGCGACGGAACTCAAAGCCGTGTTGTGCATCGATACCAGAGCGATATTTTTATACAACATTGTATTTAAAACTATGTAAATTGTTTATATATTATGGGACGTGGGACCTACGCCTATAACAAGAAGCCTTTGCAAATTGGAGTGACAAAATATTTAATTGTTGATTTTTGCCAATCTTTATATTGTAAAAAAATTAACTTTTACTCGTAATTCTCCGACTTCGTCGTGGCGAAGTTTGTACGCGATTGACTGCAAGCAATGATTGTCGATTCAAAATCTTTTATTATAGCATCCAATATGAGAAATTATAAATTATTATTATTATTTTAGCTTTATCCTGCATATAGTAGACATAAAGCAAAGGGAACCTGAGAACCCAATGTTAAGACATTCCCATTCCTCACTTTCTACCAAATTCTGGAGGCATTGCATGTTGTTTGCTTCGTTAACAGAGCGAGAAAATGAAAATATTAAATACTAGCGGCCTGCTCGCGGCTTTGCCCGCTTGAATTACATGATTATTCATTTAAGAAATATAGATATTACAAACAGCCTTAACTATTAATTAATTGATTTGGATAAGTACTCACGACATTATTTGTAAAATAACTTATCTAGCTCCTGTACAGTTTTAAAATTAGTAACATATATTTTTAATTAAATATATAATTAGTATACAGAATATACATAGACGTACACGTACACGTTTTTAGGCATTTTTATATAATCTATAAAATAATCAACATTTTCGATCAATTTCAAGTCGTACTCATGCCTCGAGAGTTTCGTGCCAGTTTCATGAATGGAGATACACCAAAAGAATAACTAATTAAGTTGTCATTTTGTATCAAATGAAGTACCGATTAAAATTTGTACCTAATGGTTCTTTTCTGTGACACAAATACAATAAGTATTCAATTTTTGAAAAACAATTTTGGAATTTTCTTTTATACGTGCCGTATATTTTAACTTCTTAACAAATTTGGTAATTGTATATCAACGGGAAGTATCCTATAGTTATGATAGAATATGCGACAAAAAACGAAGCATAAACCCTCATATTTCATCGTCATTTGATTGAGATGATTTAGAAGATAGATTTTTTGTGCTCTAACGCCCAATATTAATAATCTATCTCCTGCGTCAATCTTCGATTGCTCCATACATCTATCCTATTTAGAGATTGAATAGATATATGCAATCGAAGATTGACGTAGGAGATAGATTATTAATATTGGGCGTAAGGGAATATAGACTTGAACATTGAGGTATCTAACCTTTAACCGATCTTTTACAAAATAGTCTTGACAGACGGACAGACGGGCAAATAGCAAAGTTATCTTATAAGAATTTTGAGGTATGTACCCTAAAATACCCTCGGCACATACATACATGCAACATACAGGTGCAATAGTGCAATGTCGGTACGTGTCGCTTATAAGTTATGAAATAAGACTGCGGGATATTTTTATAAACAGTGTCAGAGCATTTTTTTCTTGAGACACAATTTTTTAGAGGTTGCTCCCAAAAGTGATTTTTTTTATACGTTTTTTAAAAAAAATATTAATAACATAAACGAACGAACGGACTGAAGAACCTATTCAAAATATTTCTTTGAATATTAAGTCATTCTTTATCACTGTTTAAATAATTACGAATTAAGCTAGACTTTAACACCCTGGCTAATTTTTTTTTAAATATTTTCAATGTACAGAAACGACTTTTCTACAGATTTATTATAAGTATAGATTTCCTTTCCTCGAGTGAAAATCGAACCTATAACCTATCGCGTTCACAGTGTAACACCACCTACAGTCAATTTATAAATTACAATCCGCATAAAAGTATATAAAAATCAACATGTCAAAATGGAAAATTAAAGTATATTTTACTATTACGAACTTACTATTATAGATTCTATCTATATTATAGTTTAAAAAAGTCTGAATTACGAAGTAAGACTTAAGCCACAAGACAATACCTCTTTTACTTAAAGTAGTAAGTAATAGACAACATTGAAAGGTTAAGAAAGCAAAGGGCTCTTCAAGAGAGCACCCTTGAGGGCTCCTAAGAGGTAAACTTGTTTCCTCCATATATGAACTATAAGGAATTAAGAAATTATTGTAAACAACTTAATGTTTTTTTAGCTTCACGTTGTATTCCGTGTATTGTGGAATGTGGACTAGGCAGAGAGACTGCAGTGTTAAGACATTCCCTTCTCCACTTTTTGAGATATTGTGCGTATAATTTCGGTATTTAACGTTGCGAATTGTCGTCTTATCAAAGTCTTATTCCTTCACGTGGAATCGAACCCACGACGCCGCGTTTACAGGTAAACGCTTTGTCGCTGCGCCACGACGGCCTCTGTGTTGGTTTATTATTTTGATGATAGGTAGGTAATTTAAAAAAAAATAGTAACTCTTATAATTTTGTTTGAAATAATCGTTTATTTTCACTAATTTTATTAAATGACTTTTAAATGCCCTTTTTGTTCTCGTTTTTTTAATATAAATCATTTCCTTAAAAGCTGTTGCTTGAAAATAATAAAAATGAATAATTGTTTTTAAAATAATCGTCAATACGATTAATATAATTGTTCTAGATTTTAAAGTTAAATAATAAATACTCTATAATAACATCAAAACTTCATAAAAATATGACCTAAATGAGAACTAAATAATGACCTTAATGTAAATTGTCTAAACTATTTTTTGTATCTATCAGAAATTATACAAAACGAGCGTTCCTCTGCAGACGGGAAATCGATGTTTTAAGAATAACTGGCTTGGTACAAGTGAAAGACTATGTATTGCAAACATTTGTTATCAGGCCAGCTTGAGGCCAGTCGTGGCGCAGGTTCTCAAGGGTGTGACTGTAACTCGACGGTTGTGGGTTCGATGCCCACTCGAGGGGATGGAGTGGCGTTCAGTTCCGCTACTGAACACACAATGCCTCGATAAAATTCGGTGGAAGGTGGGAAACGAAGTGTCTTAACGCTAGGTTCCCTCTGCGTGCCCTGCTGTGTGCAGGATTCAGCGTGATGCTGATTTTTCAATTTGTTATTAGGCAAGTAAGTAAAAAAATGTTGTTGCTCATAAAATGTTTGAAGCCTTACAAATGTATTGGTAGAGTAAAGAAGCACTAGATTGATCCTAAAATGAAATGAACGTACACAATAATATAATAACATTCGTACGTTTTTTTATCTTTATTACTGTGGAATACATCAGATAAAGCTTTATTCTTTAGTTATTTTCAGACATTTCTGAGATTAAAATTATAAATCAAATAGATCAGCTTCACGCTGTATCCCGCACACAGCCGGGTAGGCAGAGGGAATCTAGTGTTAAGACACTCCGTTCCGCACTTTCTGCCTAATACTGGAAGCATTGCGTGTTGAGTTGGCAGAACTCAACGCCGCGCTTAGCCTCGACACCAGAGCGAAGAAATGGAAATATAAATTTAAGTAAATATTTCATCTCCTCGAGTGGGGATTGAACCCACAACCACTCGGTTTTATAGTCACACTTCGTGCCGCTGCGCCACGACTGGCCCCATTTCTTCATTTCTGAGATTGTTTAGTTAATTATGATACAAATTTCAAATTCCAATATAATTGCTAGCAAACTTGGACCATCCTCTAGAGGAAATGGAATGTTTACCCGCAACAAGATATTGAATCCCGCGGGCGGAATATTTTTACGTGAACGATTCCATTTTACGATCCATTAGTTCTCGTTCAAATCAGATCATAGTGCCCGTTGCTGTTTGTCAATAACTTTATGTATCTTTCATTTTCTTATCACTTCTAATTAACAGGATTTTTTTATTGTTTTAGCTTTTCGGCTATTTGTTTTAATTACACATTAAATTACACAGGGTATTTGCATTCCTTTTTTTTAGCTAAACGCATCTCTTGTATTATGCGGAGTGAGCGTAGTGTTGCTACTCTCCGTTCTTTTTTATCTGCAAAAATCCGAGTTCTATAATAAAACCTACCACAAAATCGACGTACATACACTAGGATAGCTCAACGTTTTCTTGCCCATTTTTTGTCAGTTATAGACAAGAAAGGAAGGTTTTCGGAGTAATTTTTTTTTCGATTTTCAGGTCATTGTGCGTTGTATTGTGAAATTCATCCCCACCACCATCGTCTGAAGAAATCAAAATGATCTTTTCTCTCAAGCAGACGCAAGGACGTCTTTAAAATAATAAATCCTAACTGTACCATAATAACCCCATATATAGAAAAAAGTATAATGTATATATTGATAATATTGTAGATTGACTTTTTGTTTAGTTATAAGTTATAAGTTCTCATTAAATTTTCTGACGTAGAGTGTTGTTGTTTGTGGCTATTTGCTATATTTTCTTATCAGGCTATTTTTAGTTTGTTATTCTGCTATTATTTATGGAAACTAATATTAAGAGAACATTGTTGGCGGATAACTTAGCATAAATATATTTTATCAATATAATATAGAGTAAATAAATAAAAATCAGCTTCACGCTATATCCCGCACACAGCAGGGTAGGCAGAGGGAGCCTAGTGTTGAGTCACTGCGTTCCCCACTTTCTGCCGAATTCTGGAGGCATTGCGTGTTGAGTGGCAGAACTCAACGCCGCGCTTAACTTCGACACCACAGCGAAGAAATGGAAATATAAATTTAAATAAATATTTTATCTTCTCGAGTGGGGATCGAACCCACAACGAGTCGGTTTTACAGTCACACCTCGTGCCTCTGCGCCACGACTCAATATAGAGTAAAAATAGTTATATTTATAAAAACAATGTAATATATAAAGTGAATACATTTTGGACGTAACTTTGCTGACGTCTGAATGCAGTATAGTATCTACTTTACCGTGGCCTTGTCAGATATATTTGGCAAAGCTTCAGGGTGGAATGTTGAATCATTTAAGTTTTCAACCCTGAATTCGAAATTTACTTTCCAATTGGGATATTATATATTTTTTAAAATTTTGTAAATATTTTGTATAGTACAGTTAAATCTGTTTTTAGTGAGATTTTAACAATATATACATATTAAGAACATGTGTTTAAATAAAAATATGTGCACAAGATAACATTTCTCTAAAAAATATACTCATCTCCTAGATCTTTAAAAAATATTTTTTATTTAATATGTATAATAATTTTAATATTTTTTTAATTAATACGTATTATACACATTATATTTCATAAAAGTATATATAATCTTACAGAAGAGAAGTTAAAATAAATTAAACCAGCTTCACGCTGTACGCACACAGCAGGGTAGGCAGAGGGATCCTCGACATAAGAGCGAAGAAATGAAAATATAAATGTAAATAAAATATTTCATCTCCTCGAGTGGGGATCGAACTCACAAAGTTAAAATAAAAGTTCAAAAAATAATCAACACCATAATATCCGCTATTATGAAACGCCATAATCTTTAACAATCTCAGCTAATTACATAACAGAAAGTAAAGACATTGTCCTTGAAAAGTAGTACAAGAACAAAATTCTGAATGCTAGCCAGATAGCTTTTGTGCCAATATTCCGAAGACGCCATGGAGTCGCGGCAGCGAGGCGCCTTCGCCCCCTCGTAGCTACCTACGTAAACATCCCCCATACATTATCGTTCTTGGACTATATAGATTATAACGATTAAGTCTTTGAGTTCTCTCTATTAATAATTTTATTTGAAGTATAGAAAAAGTTGAACTTTGTTTGTTGCTTTATTTTTCATTTATTATGTTAATTTGATTCTATTTAATTAAATTAATTTAATAAAGGTGATTAAAAATTGAAAGGTATTAACTTTTTAATTTTTAGAGTATATACAAAATGTCATAATTCGTTATTATATGAGTGTGTGTGTATGATTGTAAAATCGACTGGTTGTGGGTTCGATCCCCCTTCAAGGAGATTAAATATTTACTTAAATTTATATTTCCAATTCTTCGCTCTGGTGTCGAGGCAAAGCGCGGCGTTGAGTTCTACCACTCAACCCGCAATGTGTGCGGTATACAGCGTGCATAAGATTAAATATTTTTTTTTATTTATTATATACTTAGTTTAGGTTCTAAACAACAATAATATTTAAAAGTATGTTGTTAGTTACTTAAATGTTGTAAAATACAATTATAATGACTTTTAGTATTATTCTGCAATATAAAAAAAGAAAACAACTGAAAACAAATGTCATGAACTGAAACATTATTTACAATGCTCCAAAACTTTTCACTCGAAAAAGAACAAATAAGGAACTTAAATAAGAACCAAGACTAACCGAGATTGTTTCTGAAGTAAAAGGAAATTTTAATACGAAATATCCTGCGGCTGACTTTGACGATTCTAAAAGTATACTGAGATTAAAATATTTCTTGAATTCTTTCTTGCAAACTTTATGAAAAGAATAATATTGTAAAAGCTATATATCAAAGAATCAAGAAGAATAGTTTGAGATAATATGTTACATCATTGATTAACGATTCTTTGTATTCTTTATATATATATTTTTGATGTTTTCTCTAATAATTATATTATTAATTGTATATATTTTTCATATAAGATAAGTAAAAAAAAAATATTATACAATATTAAAAGTGGAGGTCGTACCAATCAGTCTAGAAGTCTAGAACGGAAGCAAATGAATAAACCTATTACTTCAAATTGCAAAATTATCTGTCTGTCTGTCATATTTACATGTAAGGTAAAGGTCAAAAAGCCGATCCACTCGAGCAGTTCAAACAACATCAAAGTTAACATTAAAGTCTCGAGGGCAATTCTTTTCAGAGTATAAGTATTTTACAGTCATTTGGCTTTTCTCTACTTTAAACGACTTTTCTCATACAAAGATAGAGTACTGCAATTGTCCATATAAAATTTCTTACTCGTTTTATAGAATTTCACTTTGTGATGTCATTATTTAAGAAAGGATGTCATTATAGGAATTATTTCTTCGTTTTGATAAGACACATAGCGCGGTGTTGAGTTCCGCCACTTAACTGACAATGCCTCCAGAATTAGCATGAAAATGGGGAACGGAAGTGTCTTAATGGAAATGGAGTATCTTAACAATAAATCCCCAGGTTCCTTCTGCCTACCCTGCTATACTTATTAATATTACTATAATACACATTTATTTATACGATTTTGTTATGATATCCAATAAATGATTTATTTTCACTTACACATTTTAAATACAAAGAAAAAGTAAAACACATTATGCAAATTAAACTAAATTAAGCGCAAACAAGTAGGTAACTACTGAGGGTGAGTTTGACCCTCAACCCTTGTTAAACGTCCCCATAAAACGAAATTAGATGAGACCTTTAAGTAATGCTAATATGAAAATATATTAGTTACAAAAACAAGATACCTGAATGTAGAACGGAAACCTGCAATAATTTAACTGGGGGAAGTGGTACATGACCACGGTTGTCTTCTCAAAATTGTATGTAAATGACATAATAAAAAATATTTTAATCAGTTTCACGCTGTATCCCACACACAACACGGTAGGCAGACGGAACTTAACGCTGAAACTCTTTGTTGCCCATTTTCACATTGCACTGTGCCTCGACACTAGGGCGGAGAAATGAAAATATAAATTTATATAAATATTTGAAGCCAGTCGTGGCGCAGCGGCACGAGGTGTGACTGTAAAAACGACTAGTTGTGGGTTCGATCCCCACTTGAGGAGGTGAAATATTTACTTAAATTTATATTTCCATTTCTTCGCTCTGGTGTCGAGGTTAAGCGCGGCGCTGAGTTCTGCCACTCAACACGCAATGCCTCCAGAATTCGGCAGAAAGTGGGGAACGGAGTGTCTTAACACAAGGTTCCCTCTGCCTACCCTGGTGTGTGCGGGATACAGCGTGAAGCTGATTTTTTATTTTATTTATAAATATTTAATTTTTTCGACTGAGGATCCAACTCACAACCAGTCGCGCTTATAATCACACACTTCTGCCCCTGCGCCATGACTTTTTTCATTTTTTATATTTTTTATTTTATTTTAATAAAACTATATCTAAGGATCATTTATTATTTTTTATTACTTTATTAATTAGATATATTGAAAATTGTATACGTAATAATTATTTTTTAGTTTTTATTTTAATTATTTTGTTTTAACGAGTTTATATATTATTGTGTTTTGTTTTAACGAGTTTTAATTCGTAATATCGTTTTTACAGAATCGTGTTACATTTTCTCTGCTGTAGAAATGATTTCCAATAATCAAGTACATGCGAGCAATAAAGAGAAACAAAATATATATATTTTTAAAAATGTTTTTTTAGTCAATTAAATTTAAAAAGCCAGCGGACAATTAAGAAGTTTCCAACAATACCTCATTCGTCAAACATTGATTAGATGAACACACTTACATACGAGTAAGTACATATATACATACAAAGATATCGATCAAAATCGTAACCCTCCTTTTTGCTTCGTCGTAGTCGGATAAAAAAATATTCATTTATAACATACTGTATTCATAGGTTCACTTTTAGTAAAAACAGCAAGAGTAAAAACAGAATAGGCTAATTTGAACAAGCTGAAAGCCGTTGGATAGGGTTACCAAAAGGCTTTTTATTTAACACGGTTGTTATATTATACTTTCATTCCATTCCTTCATTTGTTCACGTGAGTTAAGTAAAGATATTTATTAAAATATTTGAGGTCAGTAGTGTCGCAGGAGCGCAAGTGTGTAACTTTAAGCGCGACAGGTTATGAGTTCGATCCCCACTCGATGAATGAAATATTTAATATTTTAATTTCCTCGCTCTGGTAACGAGACGAAAGGGCGGCGTTGAGTTCCGCCACTCAAAACGCAATGGCAGCAAAATTCGCTGGAAAGTGGACAGAAGTGTATCAATGGGAACGGAGTGTCTTAACGCTAGATTCCCAGGTTCCTTCTACCTTGCTATTGCGGATTACTAATTTCTAACTATGATTTTTTAAAGTGGTTAGTATTATATTTAATCATTTCTAACTTTTTTAAAAGTTTTTTATATCATTCACTATTTTTGCTATGTATTTCCTATAAATATTTTTTATATAAAAATTATTAATTATATTAGGAACGTTATAAGTAACTAAGTAAAAAAAAAAACCAATAAAATACATATATTTTTTGCACAGCAGCAACCCTACCGGAGACAAGATTAGTGCAACGAGACACGAGTATTTGAGCATTAACGTTATGGGATTCCACCTCGACTGTAATACCTCTAATTTGTTATTCTGTTGAGATTCACTTTAAGCTCTTCTCTGTTCTTTTAAAACATTATTTTTACTTTATACATTTTCATTGTAATTTTTCTTTGTTTTGCTGGTTTGTAATAATAACGTGGTGCAAGTGGCACAGTGGGACTGAGTATATAATATATTATAATATATAGACAATTGTGATAGTTGTGGATTAGATCTCTACTCGGAGAATTTCCTTCTCCGAGAAGACAACAAGGCGGAGAGTTACGCCGCTCAACATGCAATGACTGATAGCGGAGAACTGAATGTATTAGAGTATCCTGACCAAAGATAACATTCTTTGGCCATTGAAAAATAACTATGTCTTTCTTAATTTCGAATTTAAATACTTTTAAGTGCTATCCAGTTCAAAGCGTTTCAATTTAAACTTCTTATTTAGCTTTGATAGAATTTTAAAGTCAAATTATTATAAAACTATATCAACTTTGAAAGTTTTAATGGTTTTTATTACTTCGAATATTTAACAAATAACTAATTATATATATTCAGTTAGTTTGCTGTTAAAAATTTAGTAACAAATATCTCAATTAGCTACCAAAATAATGTTAACTTTATAATGGAATATAATAAGATTTTATATTAAGATATAACTATTAAGAATATTAAGACTTTATATATAAGAAGATGATGTTTTAATCCTTACTCGTTTGTTCATCATGATAAGAATATTTAAGTAGTATCACCCACAAGTACGGGATCGATTTTAAGATGCTGTTTTCAGTCATAATTAATCAAGATCATCGGCATCTTGAGATCGATCACAGACTTGTAAGCGATTTATAAACACGAGCCTAAGAGCAAATCTTTTTCTTTTGAAAACACAAATTTACAAATATATAGCTTTGTTGAAATCATAACTAGAACTATTCAAACATGTTTATCTGCCAAATCTCCATCACAAACCAACAATAAGTTGATTAGTATTATTACCTCGCACCATCTTTTAACTTAACGACCACGATGATTTAAAGAGGCCAGTCGTGGCGCAGCGGCACGAAGTGTGACTGTAAAACCGACTGGTTGTAGGCTCGATGCCCACTCGAGGAGATGAAATATTAACTTAAAATTTATATTTCCATTTCTTCGCTGTGGCGGCGAGGTTAAGCGCGGCGTTGAGTTCTGCCACTCAACACGCAATGCCTCCAGAATTCGGCAGAAAGTGGGGAACGGAGTGTCTTAACACTAGGTTCCCTCTGCCTACCCTGCTGTGTGCGATACAGCGTGAAGCTGAAAAAAAAATGATTTAAACGGTTATAAATGAGATGACAGACCAATACCAATACGATAAACGAAACTAATACACAAATATTCAATAAACTTAATAAATAATGAAATTTTGTGTCCTCGCGGCCGCAACCATCCAAATTGAATAAACATAATTTAACGAAACCTTATACGAGATATATTTATTAGAATCATAATAGGGGGTGATAGTAAGTAAGAGCAAAGTAAACATATTTCTATCGGATAAATTGTAAATAAATTACATTTTATCAGTCGATCATCAAACATAGCAGTGTAAGAGCTAGCTTGTTAGGGCTTCGCCCCTTTCGCCGAATGAAACCCTATTTTTTTTTCGTATTCACAAACACAGTTTTCATTGAGCACTCGGGATAATCTTTATAGAATGTGATACTAATGACTTAATTTATTTTAAAGGCCGGCAAAGCATCTGTAAATCCCCTGGTGATATAGGGTCGTGGGCAGCGGTGATCGCTTATCCTCAGGACCTGTATCCGTTCTCCTTGTCTTTTTCATAAAAATAAACAAAAAAATAATTATATTACTTAATTATTTTTTTCGTTCGTTTTCGTATATCGTCGAATTTATGATACTTTCCTCACTAGTTACATGTACCTCCCATCGATATTAATAATGAAGATCCAAATGTAGGGATATTGCCTGTTGTGTATCAGAACTCAACGCCGCACTAACTCGGGGAAATAAACACAAGGGATTCGATTCCAAGCACAAACCTCGCGTTTCCAGTCGGTTGGTCTGCCCTGCACCAAAACGGCCAACTGCAATACTAGTATTTTAATGTTTGTTATTTGTCAACAAAAAATGCTGACTACTCTTCTTATGTACCACTTGCTTATTTTTTTAATTTTAATTAATCGGTAACAGTCATTCAGCAAATGTTCTAGATATTTCAAACAAATTTTGGGAAAGCGGTAAGCAAAGGGAACCTAGTGTTAAGACACTTCGTTCCCCACTTTTTGCGGAATTCTGGAGGCATTGCGTGTTGAGTAGCAAAACTCAACGCCGCGCTTAACCTCGACACCAGAGCGAAGAAATGGAAATATAAATTTTAAGTAAATATTTCATCTCCTCGAGTGGGGATCGAACACACAACCAGTCAGTTTTACAGTCACACTTCGTGTTGAAAATTTTCTGAATTACAAATTTGAATGTCGTAAATTTTTCCTAAAGCCTAAATCCTGCCCGGGTCTAATGGGTGTAAAACAAAAAACATCTTTTGAATCCAACCAGTAGTTGAGAAGACGAACAGAAATATAAAAAAAAAACATAGATTCTGTATTTTATTATTCTTTTTACGTCCTTCTATGTTTTTTTTATTGCAAACATATTTAATGTCACACCTTTTTTTACTGTGTTAACATATTTTAGATTTGCTACTTTGCTATTTAAGGCCAGCAGGGCACAATCGTGCCATTATCAACGCGACGGTTGTGCTTATGGGTTCGATTCGGGGGAATGAAATATTTATCTTTTCATTTCAGTTGAGTTCCGCCACTCAACACGCGGCGGAAAGTGTAGAACGAAAGTGACACGAAGAGTATTTTAACACTAGGTTCCCAGGTTCCGTCTGGCTACCCTGCTACTACTTGCTTTTCGATGCGTGAAGATAAAAAATATACTGATAAATAATCTAGCGTCAACATACGTAGTTATGAAACGTATACCTTTTATTTTGTACCTGTTTGCGGCTACGTAAATATAGAGTATTTCTAGGGTTAAATTATAAAACACATTCGAGGACAAAGGATGTTCAACAATGTTTCAACTTTTTATCATACAAATGTAAATACTTTTTTCCTACCTTTGAGCAGAATGCTGCTGTGTTTGCGGCAACACTCCCTTTGTAATATCCTTTAAAATATAAAATGAACAAAATAAAATATCGTGTGTATCTTTTTAAATTTATCTTTTAATTTTATGTAAATTTGTTAAAGAAGAAAAAAATATATAATAAGAATAAATTTCATCGTGAAATGTTCGTAACATTGTGTTTAGTAATATCAGAAAAAACCTTAGAAAATAATTATAAAATGTACTTTTAAGCAAAGATTATAAGCTTAATTATCAAACAGCTGAGCAAGTTTTCGTTATTAGTAGCTTTTTAATGTATTTAAAATATTATTTATTCACGGCTTAATGTTACTTGATAGGAGTATTAAAATTCATTTTAATAAAAGACTATAATTTATCTCTACTAATATATTTCAATAGATAATTCATGTTGATTATATCATAATATTCAGAAGTGGCCACGGCAATTTGATTAAAGTCAATTAAAAATATTAACTAAAGTGCGAAAAATAAAAACAAAATACAGTAAAGATTATTATAAGTTTTAATGTCAGATAATATTTTATTGGTCTTGCCTTTTGAATTCATTATTTATGCATTACTTACGAGTATATAAATATTATTTAATAAGATAAAAAAGCATTTAAGGTAAGCATTGAAAAGTATCTATAATCTATATATATAAAAGGACTTGTGCTGACTGATTGAGGTAAGACGCACGCAGAGCCGTACCCGCTGATGGTAGAAACGTGAAATTTGGGCAGATGTTTATTTTCATATTCTGGACATCCACTAAGAAGGGAATTTGAAAAAAATTTAATCTGTACCGATTTTTATAAAATTTGAAATTCAGACTCTTAAAAATATTTCATTGAACACGTGTTTCATGGTTTTTAAGAATTCACCTCTTATTTGAACAATAAGGGGTTGAAAGTTTATATGGAAAATAAAAATAATAAATTTTCTCCAAGGAAAACGGAGTGTCATAACATTGGTTCCCATATTCCTTCTGCTTACCTTGCTTTGTACACGAAGCTAAAAAATAAATAACAAATATGTTTTATTATTTTTTTATTTATATAATAAAAAAAATAAATAAACGAACACTTCTAGCCACAAGAAAGCTACGTGTTACCATGGTTACGAGACGCCGCAGTACTGTCTGCCCGCCCTCCGCAGTAAGCTCCCGCACGTCTTTCAGTACAGACGCATTTCACTATGCTCTTCAAATGCATCGATGTTATTTATAATATTTGAATTAAATATCATGTTTTGATGATATATAAATAATTTAAATCATAAAGTGGGCGGATTTTTAATTATAAAACTATGCTAGGAAATAAGGTAAATTTGATTAAGCGATTTTGGATGCAGTTCGAGTGTTGTGTTGTCCACGATGTGCTGTGCTTGTGAACCATGAGGATTATTTCCGAAGGCGTCCCATACAAACACCAAGGATGACAACCAACGAGCGGGCCAACATTTTCTCTGATGATGACGAGGATTTGGTAAGCTCCGACGCTTTCGCGCTATGATTATGTAAGCAGGTATCCTAACTTTTGGGCCACGTCCAAGAGGAGTTACATAAACTACATCTGCAGTACTCCGTCGGGTTAATAATTTAATACGCCAACTTGAAGGGTGAGACTGCATTTTTCGATTCACTTTTACTATGCAATATTTGTTTTTTGTATTATATTTATGAATATTAAAATATATATTTATAAGTAATATGAGTTTATGACGCAATTGAATATTTAATTACAAAACTATCTGGCGATCCTTTTTTTGTGTTTTTTCTTTGGTTTTTTTCTAATTTAAAATCAATATTTATGTAAACTTATATAATTTTAAATTTTTTAGTATTTTTAGTTATAGGGTCGTTACCTTACCTCTAAATGAAAAACAAATTAAACACATATGATCACTTTGCTGCCTATCTATCCGTTTGTCAAGACCGAGATCTTATGTCGAGTTCGCATAAAGATATCAAGCAGTAATTAATATCGAATATTAAGGTCTACGGTCCCTGAAAGCACAGAAAACATCAAGCTTTAGGCATCAAAATCAAAAGATACGAGCATTTATGCATCGTTTTTGCTGCGTTTTATAAGAAATTCGCCACATAATCAAAATCAATAGGATACTTCCTGTGTATCTACATTATCGAAATTTGACACTAATTGAGAAAAAAGAAAAAAATCCGAAAAGTGAAAATTTTTAGGTATTACTTAGAAAACAACCATGACGAACTTATATTTGTAGTTTAATTCATACAAAATGAGTACTTGCGTCAGCAAACTTAAATTTTTCAACTTATATAAATATTATCTATTAATGCAGTTCTATTATAGACTAATTGAACATATAGGACGCAGTACCTGAGTTTTATAAGACAGACGTTAATTCACTAGAACAATTTATATCTTATACTATACACTAAATTACTGTTCATTTTGCTAAATAATGATACAAAGGTGTATGTATCTTACATTAGTTTTAAATTTTGGGCAAATTATTATTGTAGATTTCAGATTAGTTCATCCAGAGCTTATAAAAGCTTAACTTAAAAATAAAACAACTTCACGTTGTATTCCTCATGTAGCAGGGTAGGCAGATGCAACCTAGTAAGTATTAGTTAAGGCACTCCGCTATCGACTTTCCGCTGAATTCTAGAGGCATTACGAGTTGAGTGGCGGAACTCAACGCGGCGCTTTGCCTCGACACCAAAACGAAGAAAATGAAAATGTTTCATTTCATCGAATGGGAATTGAACCCAGAACCTGTCGCGCTTACAATCGCAAAAAATAAATACAAATATTATAAAATTTTATATAACAAAAAATAAAAGTTATCTTAATTCTTATACAGAAAATATTTCAGTCATTAACCATGCATTTCAAGTAGGTACGTATTTTATTAAAACATTACAAGCTCCTGCAAGTTCTCTTATAGAAGCAATCATGGATTAAAAAGCTAATTTCGCTCTTATGAACAGTGACATAGAGACTAAAGTTTGAAACATAGTAATACGTACATAAATGCACAGGGTTCTAGCACTCCTGCTATGTGAATTTAAGGCTGTGTACAGATAATTTTTTACTGTTAAAATATTATACGCAACGCAAAATCAGTAATAAGAAATAAAAACTAAAATATTATTATATAATAGTCTGTTATTTACAAACTAATATTTATATTTAAAATTTTCTTGTCTCTAAATTCTAATGAGGCCGTCGTGGCCCAGGAGCACTAGGGTGTGGCTGTAACGCGACGGTTGTGGGTTCGATCCCCACTCGACGAAATGAAAAATTTATTTAAATTTATATATCTATTTTTTCGCCCTGGTGCCGATGCAAAGAGCGTTGAAATACGCCACTCAACACGCAACACCTCAACATTCGGCGGAAAGTGGGAAACGGAGTGTCTTAACACTAGGTTCCCTCTGCCTACCTTGCTGGGTACAGCGATACAGCACAGGGATACAGTACAGGGATACAGCGTGAAGCCGATTTTTTAATTTAATTAAGAAATCAATAGATTTTAATAAAATAATATAACAGATAATTAATTAATTAATTTCATAATAATAACACGAATAATATATTTCAATATTTTATATTTTTCTCAATTTTAGACTATCAAAATATTCATTTTCCCTTATATAATATTTTGTGCGGTCTAGACAAGCTTCAGGGCTTGTAATATTAACGCGGTAACTACGCTTCTGTAGCGAGTTACGAGAGAAGTTGTAGAGTTGGTCCGCGGTCTGCAGTAGCGTGCCGCGGTGGATGCGGGTATCTTGAAACTTTTTATGGCCAATTTAAATATTCTGTTGAGGTGTAATTTTTATTGCAGCTTTGAGCATTTTTAATATTATAACAGCTTCACGCTGTATCCCGCACACTGCAGGGTAGGCAGAGGGAACCTAGTGTTAAGACATTCCGTTCCCCCACTTTCTGCCGTATTCTGGAGGCATTGCGTGTTGAGTGGGAGAACTCAACGCCGCGCTTGTACTCGACACTAGAGCGAAGAAATGGAAATATAAATTTAAGTAAATATTTCAACTCCTCGAGTGGGGATCGAACCTACAACCAGTCGGTTTACAGTCACACTTTGTGATGCTGTGCCATTACTGGCCTCAAAAAGTAATATTATAACGAATTTCAATACATTAAAGTTACTTGTGTCTTTACATAAAATAAAAAACTTTTATTATGGTGAGTTCCATAAAATTTGGAAATAAATAAATAAATTAAATTTATTATACAAAAAATATGGTTATACACTATATTTTTTGTATAACAAAAAAAGTTTAAGACGATAATAACTATAGTAGTATGAAACTATGTCGCAGTTATCAACGACCGCCACTCAAGCGTCATTACAAAAGTTATATTACATTATAGACTTATAGTATTAGTAAATTACAAATTTAAATATTACTAAACAGAAAACAAATAATTTTACTAATTGTTATATACGGAAAATAAAATAAAAAACTATGACAAAAAAAGGAAAACAGGAAAATAACAAATATAGTCAATAATATCACATTTGCGAGTGCCATATATGTATATATGTGCGTATGTGTGTGTAACTAATATGGCACGGGATGTGTAAAATGATTAGAAAATTTCAATTATTCTAAAATATATACGTGTATAAGAGCTAACATTATTAAGAGCATTTTTAAATTATTTAATTCCATTCTAAGGAAAGGAATAAATCATATATTAGATGCGTATAAAAATTTGAACGTAGCAAATTCGATGGACTCGAATCCGCGCCTCTTGGACAACGTTCAAGCGTTGACCACTAAGCCATTGTGATAAAATTATTTAATAAATAGCATCTCTTTTGCCAAGCGGTTATTCTTAGCAATAAGCTTTAGTACTAAGTGTGTAAGTAATAGAGAAAAATTGTAAAAATCTCCCTGTAGCGATTCTAACAACATAAATAAGCTATAACAGAACTATAAGAATTTCAACGTAGCACGATAATAATGCTATGGGATAATTTGAGCATTTCATTTGTTTATTTTTTTTCTGTATTTCCTAAATATCATCTGGGTGTAAGGGATATATGAAAGATTTTGTTATATCAAATTATTATTACTGTATTTATCAGAAGCTTTTTACAATTTCGGAAATTTATTGTTTTCTCTACTACAATAGATATAAAATAAAAAAGTGACTTATACTTTTTTACAACATATAATTTTATATTTTCTTACACTTTCAAATTGAATAAAAATGTGCATAAAGAAAAAACTAGGTCTCGAATGTTTATACTCTAAACCATCGGAAAAAATATTACTCACCTCAGATTCGCAGTATTCTACGATTTCTCGTTATACTAACTAATATTAATAGTGTATTAAAATAAACACTTAATACATATTGTTACTTATCCTTATAATTTATTAAAGATATAAGATTTTATAACTTTGCTAAGCGGTGGGTGAGTTGATTTATGAGCAAGCAAGAAAAACCGCTATCTGATCTCCCAAGTCGTAATTGCCATTAACAGGAGACCGACAATCAAGAACAAATGCTAAAAATGTAGAGTGAAAAGTAATGAAGACTTTGTATAGTGGCGTAAAATTTAGATTATACAGGATGTAACGCAATCGACGGTTCAACGTTTGTCTATGGGTACAGGGCCTCAGTACCTATTCATTTCATCCTCATGTATATTAACCAATTTTCAGTGGGCATTCAAGAATTTGTGATTTTTTGGATAAAATAAGATTCTTGAAAAAAATTGGTAAATACAGCTCGTCTGTAGAGTCTGCGCTCCAGATTTTTTCTTCTTTTTTTTTCTCTAACGTTTGGATCCTATTGTACAAGCGTCCCATAAAAGAGTTACGGATTCGATGCAATCGAGTTACAGGCGCGCTAAGTTTAAGCCAATTTTTGGTATTTATATTATGTATACCATCAATTTTGGTAAAATCATTATTGTTTTTCTTAACATATATAACATTTTCAAAATGCAACTGACAATATTAATTTCTTTAAATTTTTGTCTTAAGGAAGCTTTTAGGGCTTGAGTTATAGATTGCACGAATAGCTCACTTACGCAGGACAAAAATTAAATGAATACCGGCTGCATTATCGCAAAGTAAAATGCTATATGACATAATACCATGGAAGTAGCTAAAGTAAACAAGTCAAGCCGTTTCCACGTCAGTTAAACTATTAAATATAATAAGTGAACAAAATTTTTAATCTTTTATGACCACTTAACTAAATGTACGAAGTTTTTATATAATTCACGTAACTTTTAATAATTCCAATAATATTCGATATTGTTAAGTTGAAATTTTCCAAGTGCTCTTTGAAAGTTGAACAGTAAATTTTAGGAAATGTCAATGGGCCCGGCGCCCTTAATGGAAGGTCAAATACGAACTGTGAAACAAGGAGGTTTGATTATAACATATTAACTAACCTTTGCTACTATCTCATGTATCGAATTAGGTAGTCTTGTTCTGTTGTATATATTTAGTAAAACTTGACTAGATTAAAGCATTAGAAAATGGTTTAAAAAAAACATAAAAAAACACCAGCATCAATTCATATCTGTTGTGTCGTCCATTTTTGTAACAGTAATTTTTTTTTAGCTTTACGCTGTAACCCGCATAGTAGGGAAGCCAGAGGAAACCTAGTGATAAGACACTCCATTCTCCACTTTCTAATGTATTTTTAAAGTATTCTGTGTTGACTGTCTGATAGAAGAAATAAATATTAAATTGGGCTTGCTTATATCTACCGTAAGGTTTTAGTACAAGGCAACGAAATAGAAATATTTTTATTATAGTGGCCTATTGTCGCAATTCATACCGTACATTCGTAGTCTTTACGCATATTTGAAAATATTGTGAACCTTTACAGGCAGGATTTAGAAAACATTTTACAAATAAAAGTTAACTAAAATAATTAAATAAATCAGCTTCACGCTGTATCCCGCACACTGCAGGGTAGGCAGAGGGAACCTAGTGTTAAGACACTCCGTTCCCCACTTTCTGCCGAATTCTCGAGGCATTGCGTGTTGAGAGGCAGAACTCAACGCCGCGCTTGTCCTCGACACCAGAGCGAAGAAATGGAAATATAAATTTAAGTAAATATTTCATTTCCTCGACTGGGCATCGAACCCACAACCAGTCGGTTTTACAGTCACACTTTGTGCCGCTGCGCCACGACTGGCCTCTAAAAGTTATCTCTTCGGTAATTTAACCCACTACCAAAGTCTGTACACCGTAACTGCGTAACGACGAACGTAAAACAAAAATAAAACTTGTTTTATTAGAAAAATAAAAATTGTTCATGTTTTTTTACTTCCTTCCTTCCTTTTCTCGTATTGTTATCATAAGCTTTGTTATACAAAACCAAATAATATTTTTATTTACTAGAATTGTTTATTTCTAATAAATAAAAATATTCTTTGGTATTTGTAGTATATATAATTAATTTATTGTAAGTAGAATTTCCGGGGTGGGCACCAGATTATTCTGGGGTGGGCACTATTTCGACGCCCGTGCCCATAATATCTACTAGAATTAACTGTAGTTCAATATAGTTGCGTTAATCTACGTTGGCATATTTGTCAATTTTGACGATATAAGCTACGTGATCTGTCCTATATGAGAAACACGCAAAAGAGGATTAATGTTCGATCGACATGTGCAATTAACTCGCAATACGTTGTACGCGGGCAATAGAGCAACGGTTTATTTAATATAACCTACATAAATACATATCCAATATGCAAGTACGTAGAAGGGTAAGGGGCGGAAGGGTAGAAGCGTGTGTCTGTATCAAGACAGTTGTGGATTCCATTCCCATTTGGGGGAATTAATTATTATTTGTTGATATTTTAATGTCATCGCTATGGTACCAAGACAAAAAGCGTGGCGTTAAGATCCGCAATGCTTCGAAATATTATATTATATAGTTATAAAAAAATAGGTGCGTAGTGTATAAGTAGCGAGAACTGGTTACCCCGTTACTTTGAAACCTTTAACTAAGGTAAATATTAAAATATATTAAACTATTAAATGTCCAAAATCTAAGTGAATTTCACATAACTAGTTTTTTTGTATCTCTACAATTTTTTATACAGAAAAAACAGCAGGCTAAAGGCACATAGTAAGTGGTCCTACTAGTGCGGGGATTTTTTTTTTGTCAGCTTCACGCTGTATCCCGCACACAGCAGGGTAGGCAGAGGAAACCTAGTGTTAAGACACTCCGTTCCCCACTTTCTGCCGAAATTCTGGAGGCATTGCGTGTTGAGTGGAAATATTAATTTAAGTAAATATTTCATCTCCTCGATTGGGGATCGAACCCACAATCAGTCGGTTTTACAGTTAAACTATGTGGCGATGCGCCACGACTGACCTCACCGGGGAAGAGTGGTAGTACGGGGAATTGAAATTAAGAAATCTGTACTCAGTTGCGGAAATTAATTTGAAATTAAAATGCTAGTGGAATTAAAACCAAGCCATAAACTTCGTTCGCGTGGAGTTAAAGATCTTCGCTATGCTGTTTTCCTTGTCCCACCCCACCCATTGTCAAGTTGAGCCAAAACTGTTACCACCTTGATCTTGTAGATATACTGCATATATATTTTTGTATTATTTTTTCTTTTCTTTTTATTTATTTATGTACCACACGAGAAATAAGGTACAGAAAATATATAAGAACAGAAAGAAAGTGTACAATAAAAATAAAAGAATTAAACATTTTAAATGAAACCGGATTAATCGCGTATATTTAGCATTATACATTTTTGGAAACCCGACGTTTCGAATATATAGCAGTATTTTTTATTCATTTTTTAAAGTGATATTACATACTTAGAAAAGAAAATTTAGCAGTAGTCCCTGGTCACGGGTAGACTGAGGTGGCATTCGTTTGTCAGTGGACATAATTATAGTACTTTGATATAATAATCACCTAAAAATGGATAATCCTAAATATATGCGATTAATCCGGTTAAAATAGTTTCATTTAAAATGTGTAATAATCGTGGAAATCAAAGAACCTATTATAAGAATTAAATTTCTGAAATTTTATGATGTATTAGGTAAACACATCATATATATTTTGTAAAAAAATATTATGATATAAAATTTGTTCTTATCTAAGATAAACTATATTCAGAAACAATCTTCATATCCATATCCATTCCGTAATAGAGATATCTCGAATTTGTCGGGATATCTCTATGACGGAATGGTTAATTTTTTTAATGTCATAGCTAACTTTAAAATCATCAATTGTATAATAATTAATTATATAGGTACACGTATACGTATATAGGTACATATAATAAATTAATATACATTTTGTAAATACATTTTTATACTTGAGTATTTTTAATAAAAAATGCAAAGAAGTTTATATACATATGAGCTATGTCAAAAGATTTTAATATATGTACTCAACAACGTGACGTTCAGTTGCTGGTTAGACAAGGGAAGGCGATCGATCATATTACGTAGTAGGCAGCGTTTGCACGAAAAATTATACGCAGTTTTCAAAAGGTTATTCAAAAATTCAAATCAGTTAAAATCCATTTAACAAAGGTGCAGGTGCAAGTTTTCATTTAATTTTTATGAATTTTACTTAGTTTATTGTGAAATTGAAAATTATAAAACGAAAATATGAAACAAAATTGCCTTTACTGAAGTGTTACTATGTATGTGCAAGAAATCATTGGCCATACTTGATAAACTTAAATTTTGATTGCATACAAAAGTTCTGTATATAAGCTGTCATAGTAGGTAAGCTATATTGCATTTATTTAAAATCGAGCCTTCTGACTTGTATCGTTACCATAAATACTGAAAGCTTAATATATATATGTAGTTAAAGTGATTAAAACAATTTATATTTCCATTTCTTCGCTCTGGTGTCACGGTAAAGCGCGGCGTCGAGTTCCACCACTGAACACGCAATGCCTCCAGAATTCGGTAGAAAGTGGAGAACGGAGTGTGTTAGTACTAGGTACCCTCTGCCTACCCTGCTGTGTGCGGGATACAGCGTGAAGCTGATTTATTTATAAAAATACACAGTTATAAACGCTTATTATCTCTCATATAACAGAAGTCTACTGCTTTTATGCAACTTGGCGTAGGTATAGTATGTCGTAGTTTATAAATTTATGCAAAATTTATTATTGGTGCAAATATTTTGTTTTCTTCAGCTTCACGCTGTATCCCGCATAAAGCAGGGTAAACAGAGAGAATCAGGAAACCTAATTTTAAGACATTTTCCACCGAATTCCGGAGAATACTCCTAATGCGAAAACACATGCGTGTTGAGAGACGGAAATCTACGCCGCGCTTTGCCTTGTTACCAGAGCGAGGAAATGTACATTTTAAATATTTACTCAAGTGGGAATGGAATCCGCACACACTGTCGTGTTTACAGTCGCTTGTGCCTCTGTGCCACTACTGGCCTCAAATATAAATTTAAAAATGTAAATAGATGCTATCACGTAATGTCTATATATCAGGTCTTCTTCAATACTCCCGCGTCCCACGGGATGCTGTGAACTCACTTTGTTTGTAAAGGAATACCTATCCTATCGCTAGCAAGTATCTAAGTGCACTTGACTGACTCTACAGAAGCTGTAGGATTAAACTTAAGCAATATCATATTTTCATTTTATATATTCTAGAATAAGCTATAATATCTTTATAGTTTTAGTAACTATGTAAAATATTATTAGTTTGTTAACGGTATAAATTTATTTGAACAATATAACTAGGTACTGAAATTATTTTTACAGTTTTATTTTGAAAAAAAGGCCAAGTGCGTTGAATTCCGCCACTCAATACGTAATGCCTCCAGAATTCGGTGGAAATTGGGGAACGAAAAAAAAACGTTGTCATAATAGGAACGGAGTGTCTTAAGACTAGGTTCTCAGGATTCTTCTGCTTATCCTATTTTGTGTAAAAAACATTTTATATTTTAAACTAAAAATAAATATAATAAAAATCGAACCTTAAAAGCTTTTATAAACTAAATTTTAAGTTACTATGCCATGAATTATTGAATGGCCGTTGCTATTTTATCCTGAGACTTTTTTTACCAAAATTAAAACTAAGTAACGTCGTCAATCATATAAACATCACATATGGTCGCCGGTCAAGAAATATTTATTATTATTATTATGGTTTCAAACCTTATTAGAAATAAAGTTATTTAAATTTTCAATAATTTCTTTATATATGATGATTTGCTATATAGCTATGTAGATATTTGTGTCACCATAGGTTTATCTCATAAATAGAAAAAAAGTAGAATTAAAAATTAAAAGCAACAAAAAAAAAATTAGAATAATAAACATAATTATGATTTGTCCTTTTCCTCTAACAAATGACCTCAATAAATTACTTAAGTGTTAAAACAGATAATAAATTTTCATTTGTGACATGAATAATAATGAAAAAAAAAAAACGTAAAAGTACATTTTAAGACATAAAGAAGTAAATTAAGTTACTTTTAAATTATTTATAAGATGTTGGTCTTTGTAATTTCTTAATGTAGTTTGATGGTGATAATTTTACTAAATTCACGTGTCAGTTCTGTAGAACTAGAATATAAATAACTTCTTCTTCGATTCTTCAGGGAATTCTGATGAAAATTCCTCTTATCGTATGTGACTGCACATACAATGATTATACTTTAGATATACATAGCTTTTAAACTTATTTTTTCCATATATATACTTTTTTATAATTTAATTAATTTTCAGAACAAAACAGAAGACTTAAATACTAGAAGAAATAAAAAATGGTGAACATAATATAATCTTAACACACATGATATGGTGAACATATTACAGAATAGTTTTTCGTAGTAATGTTTCAGTTTGGCGCTTGGCGCTGTCTCCCGCTAACAGCAGGGTAGGCAGAGGGAACCTAGTATTCAAACACGCCATTCCCAATTTGCCACGCTTCCCCTCGACACCAGAGCGAAGAAGTAAAATAAATTAAAAAATTATCGGGGATCCAACCCCCAATCAGGCGTGTGGACAGTCACACACTTGGACCTCTTATTGATAAAGTTGACTATGTGTTTTATTAAAATTAATATATTAAATGTGATGTGTTTTACATAACTAAACGGGTGTGGCAATTGAGTAAAGTTACGAAATGTACAGAAACAAAATAATTATGATTTAACAGAACGAACACACCCAACAGAGCTGTAATATGTCGCTATTAAGCAAATGATATAACTAATTAGACAGAGAGCCCAGGGCCCCCAGACTTACGTTACCTACGTAAAAATAGAAACGCTCGTTTTTAAATACATTTTTAAGAATAATATAAAAAATGTATATTTATTATTGCCAGACCCTTTACGTGGGTCTTTATTCCCGCTAGATATCTTTAAGGTTGTTTCAAATTAGGACAAACTATATAACACGCCTCAATTTTACATTCAAGACTTTTTATAAGCACCCAGACCAAACTGATAGCTCAATCATCCCTTCACACAGAGAAATACCTTTAGTTGGCGCTACCTCTGAAAGAGCCAGCTAACTTGAAAGTGGGCCCCACTTTAATAAGTACGCATACCGTCTTAAATATATATTAGACTAACAATCCTCATAATTTCAGCTATGCTAAAATGACATATGTCTGGGGGTCCCGGGGTCTTGGGCTAAATGTTATATTAGTATTTTACTGTACTACATACCATACTAAATTAAAAATAACTATAACCAATGAATTATCTTTTGGAATCTCAGCGGAGTAAGCAAACGGAAGCCCTCTGTGTTTTCCACTTTCTGCTCATTTCATCTAATTAGACTTGAAAGGCACCTAAACAACACATATTTGTATATACGCACAAAAGTACTCATGTAATCGTTCCGTAGATATAAATTAGCTATAGCTATGATTTAATTATTTTCAGCTTCACGCTGTATCTTGCATGTAACAGGGCAGGAAAAGTAGTGTCAAGACACTCGATTATCTGTTTTGCACCCAAATTAGAAACATTACTTGTTGGGTTGCATGTTACAACGGAAAAATAAAAACTATTTAAATATAATACTATCCGTAAATGGAGATGGAATTCACAAACGTCATAATTACAGTCAAACACTGTACCACTGTGACACTAGATGATTTTAATTTTCAATCATTTATATAATTGTCAATTAAAATTATATACGATACAATCAGAAATACAGAGGGACAAATCATTTTAATTGTTAGTTTGTGATATAATATGTGTAAATAACTATGAGATCTATGGTCGTGAAAAACCACGGTCGTTTGAAATCATCCACAGCCATTTAAATTTTATTTATATGTATATATTATAACGCAGCGGCACAAAGTGTGACTGTAAAATCGACTGGTTGTGGGTTCTATCCCCACTCGGGGAGATGAAATATTTACTTAAATTTATATTTCTATTTCTTCGCGCTGGTATCGAGACAAAGCGCAGCGTTGAGTTCTGTCACTTAATACGCAATGCCTCCAGAATTCGGCAGAAAGTGGGGAACGGAGTGTGTTAGGTTCCCTCTGCCTACCCTCCTGTGTGCAGGATACACCGTAAAACCGATATATTATTACCTATATACTGGTACATAACTACGCAATAATTTTCCACAACCTCACGAGAACACATGTTCAATTAGGAAACCACTAATATGAACCGCAGCAATTCCGGCCTAAATGAGCAAATGTAAATATAGAAAATACAATGTTGAATCTCACGTTTTGGTAAATATACATGAGTACGTTTCGCTTGTTTACAGGCTGATATCAGTCAGTTTTGTATGTTTTGACAAGTTACTGCCTTATGAAGGAAAAGTGAGCGGTAAGGGAGGTAGGGGGAGACCTCGGTTGACCTTCGAAAACACAGTATCAAGGATACTGGAGGAAGAGGTTGATGACAGTGGACGAGGTGAAAGAGGTATATGAAGACCGTAACGCTTTGACGTTTGACGCTTCGTTCTCCCTGGCTACTCAGCTAGGGATACAGCGTGAAACTAAGTTATTGCCTTAATTTGATAAATTATTAGGTTCTCCCATATAAATCACATTGGAAATAGCTTTAACGGGATAACTTGTTCACTTATTATAGTTACGATCAGAAACATTCACTAGTCTTTAAATATTACTAAATTAGTACCATAGAGACCAGTCGTGGTGCAGGGAAACAAGCGTGCAACTGTAACTACGACAAGTTAGGGATCCGATTCCTACTCGAGCAAATTAAATATTAAACATTTTCATTTCCTCGATCTGTCAACAAGGCAAGAGCGCATCGATTTGTTCTGTCACTCAATTCGCAATGCCTCCAGAATTCAGCAGAAAGTGGAGAATTAAAGTGTTTTAATGGGAACGAAGTGTCCGCGGCTGCCACGGACTCGCCTTAAAAGCTCTCTTTTAAGGCAAGTCCGCGGCAGTCGCAACAGTATCTTGAAGCCTATCGCCGACAGTAGGGACTTTCCTCTGATCTGGCATATGTGTGACATAACCAAGTCGCTATTAGTTATTAATTACTAACACTAGATATTAAGCTTTATTGTCTTTTGCTAACATTTTTGGAACATTGTTTGTCCGATTAATAAACATTTTTTTTTTATTTAGTTTCGCTGGTTCCCTCTACCTACCGTGTTATTTGAAGCTACAGATGGGAAGCCCAAAAAAGAAAATAATTTTAAAATATTTAATTTATTGCAACGATAAAACCCACATTATAAACTAATGTTATCTGAGACACTCAAATAAATTCACGAAAAAAAGAAAATCTTGTTACGAAAGACCTTAAAATATTACCGCGTCCAAATCGAATATAAGAATGATGAAGATGCTCTATTCTGCTATATCATACTATGTATATATATTACAAATGAAATGTTAGCTTGTTCGTTATGCTTTTACGCCAAAACTACTAAACTGATTATCACGAAACACATTCTTAGAGGTGTTAGAAAGGACGTAAGATACATTTTATTGTTCTTTTATATAAATGTGACTTTAAAAGGTGTACATTATTATTTTTAATTTATATAGTTTAATATTCATAACAGCTGTCTCTTAAAATTTACAAATTTTGTGATTATACACTTTATAAATGTGGAATTTAAGCCAAAATTATTTAGGCAGGTTAAAATTTAACGTTTTTATTTTTAGTTAAAATAAAATTAGTAATTTCAGTTTAAAAAAAAGATTAGATAATGACATTCTAGATAATCATCCCGCCTGTAACAGGGTAGGAATAGAACTTAGTGTTAAGACACACCTTTCCCACTTTCCGCCTAGTTGAAAAATGTACCAAAATATAAAAATAATTGAAATCCCTTACGTTTCACGTACTCTTGTATTTGTTAACAAAATGGATGTCGACTAGGGATTGATATTAACAATGCCGAAGGCGTGCTCTGTCTTCAAGAAAAGAAAACTTATATATTACTCGCCTGTTTCCAGAATACAAATAAGCTTGTTGATTGGTTACTTTATTTGTAAGCGAAATAATATATTATATCATCATATTGCCTAGATGTACGGTTCTGGCTCAGCTTTGAATATATCTAACAATATCTGGCGATATTTTAGCGGAGTGTTAAGACACTAAGATCCCTCTGCCTACCCTGATGTGTGCGGGATACAGCGTGAAGCTGATTTATTAATTTTTATCTGACGATTGTGCTTTCAATTTTCACTCGGGGAAACTTTTACATTGAAAATAATGGAAATTATCTGTCTGTTTGTCTGTTTTTACACGCACATCTTCTGAACTAGTGGACCGATTTGCATAAAACTTCTTTGGTTGTGTAGCTATTAGGTAGGCTATATTTGATTTTGATGACTTCCTTTCCTGATATAGTACCGTAGGGGTCCAGCTAAACCATAAGAAATAATTAAATTAACGATAATAAGACGACGACACGATTACGATTGACGATAATAAGTTGTTTAGAGTGCTGAGCATTTTCCTATAAGATATAGAAATTGTAGATCTGGAACTTCTGAAGAACGACTACAACATTCCAGCTAAATTATAAGAAATAATGAAATTCCGCCTTAACAAATGTTGTTGAGCGTAATAAGCATTTTATAGTACTATATTGAAATTGAAGATCTGGAACATTTTCTGAATATTAGTCTTACAAGTTTTGATGTATCGTTAATACTGTTATTACTATTTACACGAAGAAATTATATATTTCGTTAGCTTTTATATATCTTTATATAAATGTAACGTATCAATTAAAATAATATACTGTGTTTCACAGTACATTTTTTCTGCACATTTTAATGGGCACTTTGCGCATCGCATCTTATGTACAATATATTGAAATAACAAAACTTTTCTCTATATTAAATAAGATAATTTTTGCGAGAAATTAAAATTTAACATGAACAATAGTATAAATAAACCAATTGAAATAACTAACCATTTTTACCTAAATACGCTTAAATAACATTAAATGAAATGAAGCGGGCGAAGCCGCGTAGGTCCAAAACTTACACCACATCAAGAAATAAAAAAGATCTAACTAATCTACTACTCGAATAAGCGAGAGAACTAAATAAAAATGTGAATTAATAATAAACAGCATATAACAGATATACAGTAAAGTATAATTTCAATTTAGATGAAATGCTAAAGATTGATAAGGATACCAAATTGTAGAAAATACATTAACAATAACCCGGTATATTAAAATTTGAATTAAATATATTAAAATGGTTACTGTACTGCTCAACTTTCAGAGATGGGATCGCGGACTTTTTTATAGATTTTTTAAAGAAAAATATTTTTGGAGAACATTTTCTTCAAACAACGAATTTACAACAAGCAAATTTAAAACGACGGTTATAATTAACATGGCAGATTAAATTACATATCAAATTGAAATATATTTTAATATATTAGTATACATCAAGAATATAACATATATGAGGAAACAAAATAGCCTATATACATCCTAAGACCTTCAAGTATTAATAATAGTTTATCACAATTGGATTAGCGGTTGCAATAATAGAAATAAATTTATGAATTTCACCATTAAACTGAGCTTCACAATTTGAAAATACGAAGTTACAGTTAAAATAGCCAAATGAATAAATAAAGTAAGTATTACATAATTCACAACAACATTTAATAAGCATTCATTTTCAATAGAAAAGTATAAATTTGTAAGTCGTGGGTGATTCTAAAGGTGAACGCCGACACGTTTGCCTATAGAGATTGATATAGCATAAATGTCAAGCAGTAACGAGCGTGTTTTATTTATTTTAAGATTTCTTTCTCTTTATTCCAGTCTCATAAAGAGATCTATTTTTAAGTATTATTTTTATTTTTATCTTCACGCTGTAAGTCCGCAAATGGCAGGATAAACAGAGGACACCATTATTAAGACATCCATTAAGACATTCTATTCCCATTAAGACACTTCGTGGTCGTGGTCGCGGGGCTCAACTTCGCGTTTTGACTGGTTACCAGAGCCAGAAAATGAAAATAACTCAATATTTAATTTCCTCGAGTGGAAATCAAACCCACAATGTTCACACTTTGTGGCCCTACGCCACGATTTTTATAAAGTGCGTGTTTGCAATATACGTATGTATGCTATATTACACATATAGCATACATACGCACATTATCGTATAAATGCTAAACGTCGTACTAAACTTTGGAATCCATCCAATTTATACCTTCTTTTATCTTTAATGCCCATCTTTTGTTCAAAAAATAGGTAGGATATTTTTTTAGTGGTGAGAAACACAACGTATATGTGAAAATTTCATAGTCTACAAAAAAACTTTTATGAGACACTTAATTATTATAAATAAATATACTTTCTAATATACACTTACACTTCTCAAATAGAGGGAACCTATTGTCAAATCACTCTGTTCCGAATTTACTTGATTTTTTCAGTAGCGGAATTTATTACTGCATACTTTTTTATACTCTTTCCAATCATTGTATTTTTAGTTTTATTATTTTGAACATATGTAATAATTCAAATGAGGCCGGCTGTGGCGCAGTGGCACGAGGTGTGACTGTAAAACTGACTGGTTGTGGGTTCGATCCCCACTCGAGAAGTTGAAATATTTACTTAAATTTATATTTCCATTTCTTCGCTCTGCTATCGAGGTTAAGCGCGGCGTTGAGTTCTGCCACTCAACACGTAATGCCTCCAGAATTCAGCAGAAAGTGGGGAACGGAGTGTCTCAACACTAGGTTCCCTCTGCCTACCCTGCTGTGTGCGGGTTACAGCGTGAAGCAAAAAAAAACAGTATAGTTTTATTAAAGGACGACTCAACTACAGGTGCTGATACCAGCACACAGTTTTGTAAAGAGGATATAGGCTTGGGAGGGCAACATTTTTGTTGTGTATCATCTCAAATAATATTAAAGAAAATTACTTTCCAAAGTTTATTTGAAAGTTTTTAATATTTTCTGCATCTCCCACAATACCTGGTAAGCTAAGGGAATAGGAGAGGATGTAAACACGCTTTAAATATAAATCATAATTTTACTAGGAATCAAAATTCACAACCATTTTTTACAGTTTCCAACTGGGCAATGATGGCGTAAAAAAGGAAAAAAAGATTCAATCAACGATAAAACAAAACCGAAAAGCATTCCTACGAAATACAGGCAACGTCAGTCAGTTATTCAATCGATATTGATCGACAATTTACCCTGAGTTGAGCTGAAACAAATAACTTATATTTCAAGATCCCAGGGTCCCCAGACCAACGTGATTTTAAGAAAGCGGAAATTTTGAGGATCATTAGTCTTATATGTAGTCCGTAAATAATATATGTAAAACTAAAGTTTGCTAGTATAACGTAATTTGCCCCAATTTTAAACAACCTTTAGGAAATTTGGCAAGAGTAAACGTCCACGTAAGAGGGGCCGTTCAAGTATTACGTAAGCACTTTTTTTGCAATTATTGACCCCCTCCTCCCCTATGTCATCAAAAATAAGCAATCCTCTTACACCCTCCCCCAATGCTTACGTAAACATTATTAGCATATAATTTTTTTTAAGGTATTTTTTTATTGATATTTTATTTGTATCTGCATATATAAAAGGACATGTTCCCACTGACTGACTGAGGTAAGACGCACGGACAGCCGTAACCGCTGATAGTAGAAACGTGAAATTTGAACAGATTTATATTTTCGAATTCTGGAAATCCGAAAGGGATGAAATAGGGATTGAAAGTTTATATGGAAAAAAAATTAAATTAGCACCATTTTTTATAAAATTTTAAATTCAGTCTTAAAAATATTTCATTGAACACGTCTTTCGTGGTTTATTTTAATTCACCCCCTAAAGGTGCAAATAAGGGATTGAAAGTTTGTATAGGAAAATCCTTAAATCGCCACAGATTTTTATAAAATTTGAAATTAAGACTCTTGACAATGTGCCATTCCCGCTAAGTAGATACAATAAACTTATATATTATATTATAAAACTAATAGTTATATCGTCTACCATTCATACGTCCACCAATTATAGCCATAATATATATGAAAAATAAATAACTTCTGCTTACGTAATTACTAGCTAGACCCCCTACCCCTCCCATGTCATCAAAAATAAGCAAATCCAAGACCCCCCCGCGGCCCTATAGTGCTTACGTAATACTTGAATGGCCCCAGAGGGTCTGGTAATATTAAATATACATTACAAAAGCCCCCCACTTTCAAGTTAGTAAGTACGCATACAGTCTTAACTATATATGTATTAGTCTATTAATCCTCAAAATTGAATTTCTGTAAAATAACGTAGAACTGGGGGCCCTGGGATCTCAGTCTATTAGGATATAGTTTGTAAATTGTTGGAAAGTAATATTCTACGAAAATGTCAAGTTCGAATTGTCACGTGTCAGTTCATTTTATGTTCCAGGAATCGAACATTGCTTTATTTATACATATTGATAAATAAACTGCTTTAAATGTATGAGCATTTATTTATCTTCATAAATTGTAATTGTAATTTGTTGACATTAAATTTTTTTGCACGAACGAGATATCGAATTTGTGAAGATTATTCAATAATGAATACAAGCAATTATTTTTTTATGTTTGACACTAATATTACATTTAAATTTTCATATTTTGAAAAAGCATGTTCTATCATTTGCAAGTATCTATTTTTGAAGAAAATTGAAATACTATCTACACACTACAACGAACGCAGATTTGAAAGTGAGGTCATCAAAAATATGTAACTTAAATATGTATAGTTTGGTACAAAAAGTGACATTTTCTTATTTCGTTGGATTATACCTAAGCTTCACACGAAATAGCTATGTTATTCGAACCCACCGGAAATGTTATCACAAAGAATGAGATGGGAGAAATTATTACCTGCCTTTCGCGAGTAAGGTTTGTATTTCATAGATTTTCCTTTCGTTTACCTATTTAAAGATAAAAATGTTTCTTTTGATTTCATTGTATTTGTAATGGTCATTTTATTTAAATATTACTTATTACCTAATCTAGATAATTTAAATTTTATTTATACTACAGAACAAACAGATATTTTGGAATTTAAAATTAGACTTAGACTAAAATTTATTGTTTATATGAATATGTAGATTTGTTTAATTTACTCCTCTGCTAGACACTAAATATACCTAAGTTAAAAGATTTTTTATGGTGGAAAAACTTTTCTTCATTTTTTGTATAAGAAAAATATTATAAAATCTTTATCTGAATTGAATCCAGTTTTTTTCGTTGGCAGTTTCCCGTAACATTGTGAAACCTACAATTTCCCTCTCGGAAACAGCCTGTTCCATTTGCATTTAATTAGGTTTCTAGAGATAAAAAACACTATGTAATATATGGAACCTATTAGAACGGGTCTGATGATTTCCTTTGTGAGACAAATATGCATTATTTTACGTTTTCATCGTATGAAAGAATCTGTTTTTGTGATAAAAAAAAAAAAATCATAATGAAATAAAAACATACACTCTTGTTTGTATTCCTCTGTATAGCTTTTCAGAAGTATTATAGACATTATTGAAGTATTATAGTAGAAAATAACAAACTGTTACTGTAACGAAAACATCATACTAATATTATAAATGTGAATGTAATTTTGTTTCTTATGCTTTTAAGCCAAGACGGACCGGTAATTATGAAACTCTATATATATTCTTAGAGGTATTAGTAACGACATGTTTTTAAAAAATATGTGGGGAACGGAGTGTCTTAACAATAGGTTCCTTCTGCCTACCCTACTATAAGTGGGATACAGCGTGCAGCTTATTTAATTTAATTAAAAAAAAATATATATGCTTTGGCTATAGTATAAAAATAAGTGTAAGCGAGCGAAGCTGTTCATAGTTCCTATAAAAAAAAGAATGCATTCGTGATTTCGCGGACGAAGCCACGAGGCGGTTTGCTAGTAATATATTAAATAAAAACACTGATATTTATTTGTAAAACTCTGATTCTCTAAACTCTGATTGATCTCCTTTCATGTAATGAGAAAAGTTAAGACATTACCTCAGTTCTACCTCCTCCATTCTTAATACTTTTTCTCCTGGCGGCTTCATATAACATTTTCATTATCGTCCTTGACACAAATAGTTGCGGTCGATTTTGTTAGTAACTTCCACATGCAAAGGTCCACTGAAGAGATACTTTAAATACAATTTACAGGTAGCTCTTACAATACATAAAAATAGTATTTGTTAGTACATGTGGAAGTGTACAGTAATAAATATATATTTTTTATATTAATTATTATTAGGCCGAAACAAGGTTTCCAGCTGAAGCCAAAATCGAAAGGAAAACTGAATCTTCGACTTTGGTCCCAGTAACGGCCGAAATTGGTAGAATTCGGACGCGGTTAATACTTTTAAAAAATCAACATTAAAACACATATGGTCTAAATGTTTCTAATTTATTCGAAAGGAGATTTTAAGTTATTGCGATTAGTCACAGTAATCTATCCATTTCACCAATCCAATCATCCTATAAAAATATTTCACACGAAACTTCAGTCGTCAGTTGTTCTTATAGCGTGTTTTAATTTTTTGGATTGATGTTCATATACAAATTGTAAAAACATGTATATATGTAATTTACATAATGGAAAAAATACATAAATAAGTATCTAAGTATATTTGACACTGTATTTGTTTATTACAATAATCTCTCAGCTCAGCTGCAGCGGTACGAGCGTGCGACTGTAAACGCGATTGTTATAGGTTCGATCAAATTCGAGGAAATTAAATAAGGGAGGGAAGGGAATTAATATTTTCGTTTTTTCACTTCTGGTAACCTGGCAAAGATGCGTAGCGTTGAGTTCCGTCATTCAACACGCAATGCCAGTGGGGAACAGAAGTGTCTGAATAGGGAACATAGGGGGCCCGCCTACCTGCGTGAAGTTATAAAAAATGAAATAGTAAAAAAATAATAAGCTCCCGGCTGTCTTCAACTTTCAACTATGTATAAACCAAGTTACAAAAAACAGCTATTTCGCATACTCTAATGCGCAAACGAATAAATTCTACTTTCAAATAAGAAAACAGTGACGCCTGGGAGGGACATGTAATTAAACTTTGGTCCGTGTGATCTAGATCGTGTCGTAAATTGCCTTAATCTGATATGCTAACAACAGACTCTAGTGAATAGAATTTTAAACTATTGGAACTTTTATTATGAATATAAAAAGTTTAATAAAAAAACTTACTTAAAGACAAGACCCAAAAAAAATGTTAAGCTTTTTTAAGTGTTTATTTCACTTGTTATTGCTACAATTCAAAATACGAAATGTAAATGTTACAATTTATTTTAACCGTTTAAATTTAGAGGTTAGTTTATTTTAGTTAGTAGATCTACATTCATAGTATCTTGGTCTCATTTAGTAGGTAGTAATAAGAATGAATTAATTAGTTGATAAGTTGACACCTCCAGAATATAGTGGAAAGTGCGGAACGGAAGTATCTTAATTAGAACGGAGTGTCCTAACACTAGGTTTCGAGGGTCGCTCTGCCTTGAAAAACTAACATTACTCTGCTTTTAAAGCGTAAAGGTGGGGTGAAATATTGACTAATGGACAAATGGACGTACCATTTGTCCATTGGTCAATATTTCACCCAGTAACGGTTATACATAACCAAAATGTCTAATCTGGCTAAATTTAAAAATAATATATTCAAATGATTTTTAGAAATTGCGAATAAAAATTTCATTAATACCGACAGACAATACCAACTTACGAATTGAGTTTTCCATCGCTGGAAGCCATTTATTTAATTACTCAAAGTGGTTTCCTCGATCTAAGGATGTTTTTGTGCTTTTTGCCCAAATCGCTATTCGGGGTTAGCAGAATTGATGATAATTGAATTTCTTTATCATTTTGTTGTCGTTATCTTTGTTCTTTATATAGTCCAAGATCTCAGGGTCCCCAAACTTACGTCATTTTAACAAAGCTAAAATTTTGAGAACTTTTGAAGTAACGTCTAATAAAGGTATTTCTCTGTCTGGAACTCTGTCATAGTCATCGGAGTGGTGTGCTTATCAGGGGTCTTGAAATAGTACGTAAATAGGTTATACTAGCAAGCTTTAATTTTTCATATACATATATGTAAAATTATTAGCAAGTATAATATTAGGAAGTATCTCCAATTTTAAACAACCTTAGGACGTCTGGCAGGAGTAAAGGCTCACGTAAAAGGTCTAGTAATATTAATATACATTTTTTACATTTACATTTATTTAAAAACATTTAAATAAGAGGCGCTACCAAATTTCAAATTAGTACGTACGCAAACAAAGCGCAAAAAATTTCAGCTTTGCTAAAATGACGTATGTCTGGGGGATAATCTCAGTTTGACATGATTAATCAAGAAAATAAAAAAAAATAGTATAGACAGGAAATTTTCCATTAAAAAAATATTTTATTCAGAGTGTCAGCTGGCCAAGTATTATTTTAACAAGGTTCTCTTTTTCCCGCTTCCCCTAATGGAATGCGGTTAGGTGTGATATAACACCGTGTTTTTTTATATTCAAGCATCCCCAACATAATAGATGTTGGTTAAATGAAAACCTCTTTTTATAGCATCCTTTACTTTAAATTAAGATTTTTACGCTTAAAATAATTATTCTGAATGAACATTTGATTTTAATTTTTAGTGTCATTAGTATCTTCGCACTAATAAACTTGTAAATGTTAAAAATTATTTATAAGTTTATTAGTACGTAAAGTTAAAGTGTTATTCCACACTTAGGAAAGTTTTCTTTCCCAATTTAATAAATGATTTTGAAAAACGAAACTACACTAAATTAACTTCACGCTTTATCCCTAGCGGGGTAGTCAAAGAGAACGGAGCGCCAAACGCTACGGTCTGTACATACCTCTTTCGCCTCGTTCACTGTCATGAATCTCTTCATACATGCCTTCCGGGGGTCCTCATGCTTTTTACGTGACCTTCCTCCAGTATCTTTGATACTGTGTTTCCCAAGGTCAACCGAGGTCTCCCCCTACCTCTCTTACCGCTCACTTTTCCATCATAAATCTTTTTTGTCATTCTTTCATCACTCATTCGTTCGACGTGCCCAAAGCAGCTGCTTTGCACGGTCTTCTTCATTCTCACCGTGACATCCTCGCTAGTACCTGTCATTTTGTGTACCTCTTCATTGCGGATTCGATCAGCTAAGCTGACTCCGCATATCCTACGAAGAAATCGCATCTCCACATTCATCTTTATTTCATTCTTCTTCTGTAATACCCACGTTTCGCTTCCGTATAACAGAGTCGGTACTAAAACTGCATTGTGTACGGCCAAACGCGAGGCTGTGCTGACGTTTCGCCGTCTCATCAATGCAGCTAAGGTCCCGTTAACCCTGTTACCGGCAGCAATACGCCTATCCACATCCATCTCGTATTTTCCATCTCTACTGAACATACTTCTCAAGTTTACCACTTCATTCATTTGTTCTAATATCTTAACATTTACTCTGATCTTGCATTCCGTCCTTTCTTCATCTCTTTCACAAATAAATTTCAAAATAATAAATGATTTTGAAATATACTTTAAATAATTTTGAAATTTTAGCATTCTAGGTCATTATAGCAATTAATATATTTTTTATTTCTTTGTATATACAATGATAGAACAGATAGACAATTTATTTCTTTGCTTCTTATTTTCTTACTTTTTTTTGCGATACTTAATTGGAAACCTCCATGCATGATTATTTTCTTACCAAACCCCGTAAATTTTCATTGCTTTGGTGTATTAATATATATATCTGCATATTAAATATAATTCGGCGAGAAGTGCGGAGCGGAGTGTCAAAACACTAGGCTCTATCTGTCTGCCCTGCTACATACAGAGAGTGAAGTAGAAAAAAAATGTAGAGCTAAATAAAAAACTCTCTTAAGATAAATATTTTCAATAAACATCTGCAACTTGCAACTCAAACACAAAACTTTTTAATTCAGTACAAACACATCAAATTGGTTTAATGAATGTCAAGTCTCTACTACTACGAGTAGGTCGCAAAGAAAATACCTCAGACTCGAGTGGAACTTGTGAAGTAAATTTAGCGAGACGGTTCTAGAAGTACTATTGTTGCTTGTTATTTGTTAATAACCACATAAAGTTGATATAGTGCATATTTACTAAAGTTGTAAAAGCTAAAAAAATATAATTCCAGAAATAGATTTTTAATAAATTGTTTAGTTAACTAAATGAAAAACAAAAAAAAATAATAAATAAGTGAGGACAGTAGTAGCGCAGCAGAGCGTGTGATATTTTCATTTCTTCGCTCTGGTGACGAGGCAAAGCACGACATTGAGTTCCGCCGCTCAACACGCAATGCCTCTAGAATTCGGTGGAAATTGGGAAACGGAGTGTCTTAACACTAGGCTCTTTCTGCCTATCCTACATATGGGATATAGCGTGTAGATACAAGAAATAAATAAAATTAAGCTTTCGTGATACATTCACATTAGCCTTACAAACATAAACTGAAAGTGTATAATGTAATGCGATTACGTGACAAGCTTTTGTATGGCGTGAATCCAAACAGGCCGTTTATATAAGAGGAACAAACATCCACGTGTACGCTGTGCACTCTGTTTGCCTTCCGCACACAGTAGGGTAGATAGAGGAAACTTACTGTTAAGACACTCCGGCCCCCACTTTTTAACGAATTTCGGAGCGTGTTGAGTGGCGGAACTCAACGCCGCGCTTTGTTTAGATGCCAGAGCGAAGAAATGAAAATATAAGCTTAAATAAATATTTTCTGTCCTCGAGTGGAGGTCAAATCCACAACCAGCTGAGTTTACAGTCACATACTTGTGGTACTGCGACACGACTGGCCTCAAAAAAAAATCTGCTTTGCGCTGTATCCAGCACACCGCAGGGTAGGTAGAGGGAACCTAGTGTTAAGACACTCCGTTCCCTAGTTCCGCCGAATTCTGGAGGCATTGCGTGCTGTGGCGGAACTCAACGCCGCGCTTTGCCTCGACACCAGAGCAAAGAAATGAAAATATAAATGTAAATAAATATTTCACTTTCTCGAGTGGGGATCGAACCCACAACAAGTCGATTTTACAGTCACACTTCGTGCCTCTGCGCCACGACCGGCCTCAATTGGTTTTATAATATAAAACAAACATTAAACCATTAAATATCTCTGTAAGCTCACAAAATTATAAAATATAACATTATTACACGAGTTTGTGGGTAGAAACATTTGTGTTTACTTTGTTTTATATTTTATTTGTCTGTCCTTAATTTCGTTGATTATGTTACGTTATTATTTAAGTTTCAAAAGGGATGTCGCTTTTTTTTCAGCTTCACGTTGTATCCCGCACGTGTTAAGATATTTCCTCCCCACTTTCCGAATAATTCTGGATCCACGACAACAGAGCGAAGAAATGAAATTATTAAATATTTCATTTCCTCGAGGAGGAATCGAATCCAAAACCTCTACGTTTGTTCCCCTGACCTCTAATATATTTTTATTTAAACAATAAAGTAAATCCACCCTTAGTGCAAATATTTATCAATGTTTAAGTTTAATTCTGTCTGTGCAAAATGAAGAATTGTTTATTCAGTGCTTCACGTAGGTGTGCGGCATATGTCTTTCCACATTTCTGAGTGACAATCGTTCACCTTGTACTAAATTTGAACCACTGAGAATTTTACACGAATAAAAAGCTGGTACTTTTTTAAATTAAATCATATTTTTTCCTTTTTTTTAATTAGTGTTATGTGTGTTATGTTACTAATTATCAATATATGTACTAATATTAAAAGTAAAAATTTAAAGAGAGGCCAGTCGTGGCGCAGGTGCACAAAGTGTGACTGTAAAATCGACCGGATCGAACATTCGATGAAATATCTATTTAAATTTGTATTTCGATTTCTTCGCTTTGGTGTCGAGGCAAAGCGCGCCGTTGAGTTCTGCCATTCAACACGCAATGTCTCCAGAATTCGACAGAAAGGGGGAAATAGTGTGTCTTAACACTAGGTTCCCTCTGCCTACTCTGCTGTGTGCGGAATACAGCGTGAAGCTGATTTGATCATTATAGGTAATATTAAAAACTCGACATTTGTTTTTAGTCTTAAAAGAATATATTTTTGATGGTACACTCAAATACTGACTGACACACAATAGTATCATATTTAAAAAAAAATACTCAGCAATTAAATGTCATGTTCATCACGATTTTAGAAATTCGATAATTGATAAAAATAATATCAAAAAAAATATTTGTAAAAAGAAAAACCCCGACTGCATAAAACTAAAAAGAAAATAAACAAGCCCAATAGTTTATTGGGATTAACAGTCGGGATCTATAAGTAATTCTTCAATCAATAAAATCTTTACCAGGAACTCCGCATAATCTAAAAAAGTCCCGACTGTTAATCCCAATAAACTATTGGGCTTGTTTATTTTCTTTTTAGTTTTATGCAGTCGGGGTTTTTGTTTTTACAAATATTTTTTATTTTTCACATTTTTGTTAAAAGTTATTATGGTAATCATAATCATGATATACCTTTTTGAAATCCTCGTAGTGAGCTCTTAAATTTGATACCCATAATGTGGTATTTGAAACGAAAAATTGTTTTTTCACTAAGTCCAATGGCGTCCCACATCCGCCATGATTGTTTTTATTTAACCGTCACCTATTTAAGAACACTTGGGCTGCTAATACAAATCTAACGATACCTTGATTATGTGAATCTGTTTAGCGGTTCTGGAGATATGTGGTAATAAAGAATAATACATACATACAAGATACTCGCGAAAAACATAACCCTTCCTTAGCAGTCGGGAATAATATCCAAATAATTTAAAACACCTTTTGAATATTAAATAAATTTATTTAATGTCTAAATGGTACTTTTAAATGGATTTTAAATAAAAGATTTCTCGAACATACTTTTTAGTTTTTAATAAAGATTTTTATTATTGCCTACATTTGCTTAATTGTTTTTATAAAAAAATGTGTAAGTATTAAGGAAGAATAACACAGGAACCTACGAAAATTCAATACGAAATAAATTATTATTTAGAAATTCAAATCATGTATTGTGAACAATTGTGTTTTATTAAGCGATCATTCCTGCACGATATAGTAACACTTTCTACATAATTGGCGCGAAACACAAGAGGGGCCG
>JAATLQ010027047.1:0-36221 GCA_013421005.1 Heliconius erato x Heliconius himera
GGTTATCGGATCACTTCCCTCCAAAAATCAGTGTGGCCACCACATCCTAGCGGAATATCCCGCCAAGTTTCAAATTTTTCCCGCGCTCCGAAGCCGAATTACAAAATAGGGAACCTTACTTTTGGCGAGCCCCTCGTATATTCAAAATTCATCTCGACATCTACCTAACGTAGCATAAACCTGAAAGCGTGCCAGTGCATGAACTTTGTGTCAAAGGATGCTCCCGGAAGATATGTTACAATACAATTTGCGCCGAAATAAAATAAGCTTTTGCCCTGTTACCAGAGTGAGGAAATGAAAACATTTATATATTATTTCCTCGAGTGGGAATTGATGATGAACATAAAATCGATCGCATTTAAAGTCACAGATTTGTGACCCTGCGCCACGACTGGCCGGCCCCATTTACCATAAAAATTAATAAATTTAAGTTCAAACATGATTTTAGAATAAAATATTCACACAAACATTCAGCATAAAAAATCGTATATTATCCAACATCTGAATAAAACGACAGATATTCTTTTATATCAAAATTTAATTAAAAGCCAAATCCTATGTAATTATCAAATATGATATTAAAAGTAAAATAAATCAGCTTCACGCTGTATCCCGCACACAACAGAGTAGGCAGAGGGAACCTAGTGTTAAGACACTCCGTTGCCCACTGCGGAATTCTGGAGGCATTGCGTGTTGAGTGGCAGAACTCAACGCCGCGCTTTGCCTCGAAACCAGAGCGAAGAAATGAAAATGTAAAAGTAAATAAATATTTCACTTCCTTGAGTAGGGATCGAAGCCACAACCAGTCGATTTTACAGTCATACTTTGTGCCTCTGCACCACGACTGGCCTCAATAGTTATGTAATATAAGATTATTCAAAGATTTCTATAATCCTTACAGTCATTCCAATGACAATATCTTATATCATTTTATGAACAGCTGATCTGATAACACTGTAGATATCGTGTAATTTCACATAAATTGAAATACTTGAACTGAACTGATAATAAGACTTAAAGTATAAAATTTTATATGAGCGAATAGTTAGAGAGAACCTTGTTCTGAATATTACGGAAACATTATTATCTGTAACATTTATTAAATCATATTTGAGCATGTGTCACTTTTAAAGTTAAGAAGGAAATCTTCTTAATTGAAAATTATTGTTATGTTAAGATTGCGGCGTTAAGTTTCGACAGCCAACAGGTAAAAAGGCTTATTAGGAAACGTATTGGTATCCAGAAGGAATCATCATCACCCAGCACAGCATGGAAGATAGAGCGTGAAATTGAATAGGCATTTACTTAGAAAACATATAAAAATTATAACGTAGCCGGACTTGAACCCGATAAACGTCGTATGGCTCAGTGTTTATAATTTTCTAAGTAAGTATTTTGCTTTCCTATGCGTAGATTAACACTAAAAATATTGAATAGGCATTGTCAAGGTAGTGTTTATATTTTAGTTTCGTCTAAGTTAAATTCAACAAACACAATCATGTGTTTCAACTTGAAACGTGAATAGAACTATGTGGTAATATGATAAGAAAATATTTTCAATAGATGATAAATACTACTTTACTATATTCATAAATTTCCATTTCATAAATTTGCCACTCTAAGGAGGAGAAGGTAATTATAAAGAACGAAATGATAATTCTTTTTTTTTTGTCTATTATTGGTATCATTGTCACAAATTATTAAATATATTATATTTATATAAAATTGATTAAAAAAAGGTTCCAGTCTGAGGCATTAACCTTAGTGAACTGGTAAATTGTTTGACGTTAAAAAAATGAAGCATATAACTTGTTATTTTGAATAAAATTATTTGACTTTGTGGCCAGTCGTTTTGTTATTGTGGCACACGGGCACAAAATGTGCTGCAAATCGACTGATTATAGGTTCGATCCCCACTCGAGAAAATGAAATATTTATTTAAATTTATTCGTCTCTTTGCTATGGTGTCGAGGCAAAGCGCGTCGTTGAATTTTCCCACTCAACACGCAATACCTCCAAAATTCGGCGAAGAGTGGGGAACGGAGTATCTTAACACTAGGTTCCCTCTGCCTACCCTGGTGTGTGCAGGATACAGCATAAAGCTGATTTAATTTTTTTAGTGTATTATATCGGTGCAATAAATTATTTTCCAGAGAAATTGATTTTAATTTTGTGTTGAAAGTATTCTTTTTATCGAATTGAATTATAATCACGTCATATACTGCATATAGCAGGGAGTCAGAGTAGGCAGTGCAAACTTAGTATTAAGATATGTATCAGAGCGAAGAAATGTAAATAATTCGCTACCCCGATTGAAAATCAAACCCACAAACGTAATATTAACAGTCGGACGCTGTGTTACTGCGTCCTTAATCTTTTCTTGTTTTCTTTAATATATATTCTATTATAATAAAATGATTGCATAGTAATTAATCGCAATTGGTAAATTAAATTTTATTTATATTTTATCTTACAGGGGAACGAAATATCGTAACACTAGGTTCCCAGGTTCCCTCTGCCAAGATTTATCCTGATAAATGCTGGATACAGCGTGAAGCTAAAAAAAATGTAAGAAACAAGGTCTTCCTCCAAGTTCCTTCTGTCTATCCCTTTAAATATATATTAAAAAAAAAGAGAATAAAAAACACTCACCGTTTTATCCAGCAACCAGCTACCAGGAAATATTAACGGCACATACGTTATCATATACACCATAGACGTCCAAGACACAACGTTGCTTCTCACACCATAATATTTGACTATAATGTCTGAAATGATCGTATACTGGGTCCACTGGAGGGAATTCGACGCGGAGTACAATACAAAAAACACTAGCATCAACCATCTAGATTTGTACACTTTATAACCTTCGGAGTTCTCCATCATGAGACCGTCCATTACACTGCCAGCTACATCATTTTTTGGTTCTTCCTCTGAGAGAAATAGTTTAGTATTGATAGCCGAGGACTTGAGTATCCCGTTTGGTTCGTTATCACTATTTGTCATTTGTGAAATTGAAGCCGACAATGTTATCGGCAACGATAGGAATCGGTAAGTCGGTTGATCTTTAATCTTTTTCTATCTTTATTGGACCCGAATTGACTAATCTAAGGATTATTCTATCAGTCTTCTAGTTTGGAAATAATAAGATAAAATTTAAACGATTCGCACTGTAGTAAGTTCACGGCCATTTATTATTTGAGAAGTACGGTTATAATTTTAACGAAGTGTACAAGGAGTGATGCCATCTCTTTCCTATTAACAATAATAGTATAGGTTAGAATGAAACAGGTATATTTTAATTGTTGCCTTACGACAGTACTCACGTGTTAGTTGTAGGTTATATGAATACGTGGAAAATTACATGGATAATTAGAGCGATCACCGCAACTACCTTTGAAACTGGGTCGGGTTACATCATTAATTAATGTGATAAGACAAATAAATGTTTATATTTATAATTACGTTGTATTGATTTTCGAAAATAATTATTAACTAGTCTTGACGCAGGGGCACAAGCTCTGGTAATGAGGCAAAACGCGGCGTTAAGTTCCGCTACTCAACACGCAATGCCTCCAGAATTTGGCGGAAAGTGGAGAACGCAAGTGTCTTAAACCTGCTTCCCAGGCTCCCAATGGCACGCTGTTATGTGCGGGATGCAGTGTGTTATTAAAAAAAAACTTAAATAAAAATATATATTTTTTCTTTCATCACCAAATAATCTTTATATGTGATTTTTTATAAAATAAAATTGTGAGAAGAATTTTGAAGTCTTTTTAAACATTTTTAAAGTGTTATTCCACACTTAGGAAAGAAAAATACTTATTTAGAAAACGTATAAAAATTTTAACGCAGCGGGACTCGAACCCTAACAACATAAATAAGTTGTAACAAGCGTATAAAAAAAAAATCGGCGTAGCTTGGCGAGAACGCATGGCTTAGTGGTCAGAGCGCCTGGTCGGTTCCCAGGAGGCGCGGGTTCGAATCCCACTGCGTTCAAATTTTTATACGTTTTCTAAATAAGTATTTTGAAGTCTATATGTATTCTACAGATACAAAATCATTAAAATTTTAAATACGTATTAATTATATATCAATTCAAATTCAAAATTGAAATGATAGAAGTGAAAAACTATAACACACGAAAAAAAAACCAAGCTTCGAATAGTTTAAGAATAATAAGAATTTACCCGAAAGGGGATCAAATCCACAACAATCTTTTTCCATTAATATTTCATTATTTCCATAACAGGTAATTAGTAGCAAATATTATTTTAAAATAACATATTTGAAATAAACACTTATTTTTTTTAATTGTATTACATAACCATATTACGATAGATTACTATAGTTTTATAAACATCGATTTCAAACTCGTAAAATCTCAACTTGTGTTAAATAATCTGTGTTGAAGTGTCAAAAGTACCTTCAAAATTACCACGACTACTCTATTAAGTATAAATGATCGAGTTTAAATGGAGTCACTGAAGTGTAATTTAATGTAGGATCAGCTGAAAATTTCAACCATTTTATATTTGATCAAAATGAAGACTTTCTAGAAATTATTTTGACTGTTTTTATAAAGCTATCAACCGCTTGTGTCTTCGATTAATTGACGACAGTGTATAAGGTGGCGGAAACTAACTAGTAGTAAAATCAGACAGTTCGTGTACTTATTTTCAGAATGAGTAAACCTCTTTCATAGTATCAACATACTCAATATTGACCAAAACATAAGTTTTTCACAAGTGGGATTACCCATTGTTTAGTCATAAACTAATATGAATAAATATCTTGCTTATCGTACTTTTTTATTACTTTCGTTGTTATTGAGAGAATATGTTTTCATATTACTTACTACCAAGTCAAATTCGACTTGGTGGAATAAATTCCGCGGAGTGTTCTGCCACTGAACACGCAATGTTTCGAAAATTGAACGGAGTGTCCTAACACATATTTCCGTCTGCTAGCAGGGTGCGCTATGCGATGAAAACGTGATGATGTAAAGTTAAATTTGAATCCACAAAACTTCTATGACGTCATTATAAATACTTATTTAGAAAACGTATAAAAATTTGAAGGCACCGACCAGACCTGGTCGGTTTCCAGGAGGCGCGGGTTCGAGTCCCGCTGCGTTCAATTTTTTATACGTTTTCTAAATAAGTATTTTTCTTTACTAAGTGTGGAATAACACTTAAAAATGTTTAAAAAAAGTCATAATAAATTCCACGATAACATTTTTATGTTAACCGTAGTCAAGCAAACAGAACTTCGGCGGGCGCTAGTGAAGTTCATAAAATGAAATGGCTCGATGCTAAGCGACTAATCTTTCCACTCTATTTCAGATTGATATTAAAACTAATGTTAAGAAAGTAAGGTGTGCTTTATAGCTTAGATTTCTCATGTTTTTGTTATTATTTTATTTTTTATTTGTTTAAGAAAATAGATTTTAAGTAGAAACAGTATGCGTAAATATTTTATATCAATACTCACTGAAAGTCGATACATAAAACAAGTATTTATATATGTTTAATAGTACTTATACGTTCTTAATATTCTATTTATGAAATTATTTTTGTTTTATGAGGAGAAAAAAAAACCTGTTGTCTGTTTGTATAGTTTACGAACGATAATTTAACGTGATAATGTCATTGGAAAACATAGATAAAAATGCATACTTTTGTGAACTATATTGAATTATGTTGTATTATCAATGAATAGATAATTAAAAAGAAGGAGTTAATTAAAAAATAATTTTTCGTTAAACTAACATTTATTTTCACTCGTCAATCCAAATATTTTTTTACTTAAATTATATATATTAAGTACAGATAACAATTTGAACGCTTAGGCCGATCACGCATCTCTCTCGCTTGCGTCACTCGTCAAAAAAATTTATTAAGAAAAATGTAATATGATATCTATAAAGCTGAAGAAAAACTAAAGGAATTGTTGAGTGAAAGCAAAAATTACGTGCACACTGAAATAGGTCAAGTCTCAAGAACAATAATAGAAAAAGAATGTGAGAAAAAATCTACGAACAAACATAACATGAAATGCATATTGTGTTTACATACATAGGGGTTAGTTTATTAATATACGAGAGCAATCTCCATCACTTACAGTCATTTACTTACTACCTCCTGCCGCATTTATCGTAAGAATAATAATTTAAATAATTTAATTTATATTAGAGGACATAATTTCCCTGTGACACAACTGTGTGACTGGAAACGCAGCGGTTGTGAGTTCGATTCCCGCTTGGACGAGTGAATTATTATGTAAATATTTTCATTTAGTCGCTCTGTTAAGGAGGCAAACAAATATAAATCAATTTGCATCTAACATAAGTGCCTGATACACTACACAGCCGAAATTACTGCGCCTAAAAAGAAGACTTGTTGAGGCCAGTCGCAGCGTAGAGGCAGAAGTGTGTAGCTGTACATGTTATTTAAATAAATTTATTTTCATTTCTTCGTTCTGGTGTCGAGGCCAAGCGCGGCGATGAGCTCCGCCAAGAAAGTGGAGAACGCAGTGCCTTAACTCTAGGTTACCTCTGCCTTCCCTGCTGTGTGCGGGAAACAGCGCGAAGCTGATAAAAAAAGAAGAGTAGAGAAATTCATTCGAGAAGTGTAGCGAACCAAAATTTCATAAAAAACAGGAAATTATGAGATTTTCCGTTTTAAAGTCAACGCAAGCGAAGTTGTGGTCTATAACTTGTCAAAATTCAGTGTAGACATTGATAACTAAAAATAACTCATGAGTTAACTCTTACAAGAAATATTTACACTGAGAAAAATAAAGAGTTGCATTCTTCCCATTGACTTTGAAATAACTTTGACTACAAATCAGTCATAAGAGATCATTAATAAAAATATTCGCATGTCTAACTTCTATTTCGATTTATACTATACTAATATAAATTATATTTTATTTTGTGATGATGTTTAATCATTATTTTCATCTAAACTTATAATGATATCGTGAAGGATCGGTGCTTGTACGAGTATATACAAGACAAATAAGAAAAAATGTTATTGGTGCCATTTGATAACGTAATAGAACCAAAAAATAAATTATTGACAGCTTAACCGATTTAATTGCATTTTAGGTACAGATATTATTTTTAAAATGATATTATTATTAGAAAACAAAAGTGATGCAGATTAGTTAATTAATAATAACGTAGTTCAAGCAGGCGAAGCCGCGAGCGGCTCAGAATGAACTGGTAACAATTAAAAAAATATTTTTGTATTGCATAGTCTATTATAACATACTGAGAAAGTCTGTAGGCGTCATTGCACCATGTCACTTAGTTATTTCCATTTCCAAATTATGCTAGCTATAGACAAATATGCATGAGCAAGATTTTGTACACAAGACGACTGATGTACGAACATCAAAAGGGAATTTTAACAAAAGGTTCCCTTACAAGATTGGCCAAGTAAAACCGGATTTGCTTTATTAAGAGGGTCCTTACGCAAAATAATTGGGGTTGTACCGGAATATATTTCATTTAGACAGTTTAAGATTATAAGTATGGATATTTTGCTTCACGTATATATAATATTGATACATAAAATTGTTTGCTTACTACATTTATTTTAGCTTTACGCTGTATCCTAGGGGTGTATGGCATGATAGGCAAAAGGAATTTGTTTCGTACATTGTATCAACACGCAATGTCTTAAGTCATTGCGTGTTAAGTGCCGGAACTCACCGCCCCGCCTTGTGTCCTACCAAGAGGGAGAAAATTTAAATAAATCATAGATCGAGATCTTAAATTTAAAAAATATCCACAATAATTATCACCCTTCATTATAAAGGAAAAATGATGTAATTACTACCTTATAGCAGATCTATCTTCGCATACATTTATTTAATTAGATAATTTAGTCGTTTTAAAATGATAATTTCAATGAGTATAAGTATTCAGAAAACAGATTTAGCAAACACTCAATATCATGGATTCATTATTTCACTTGAAAAATAAGGATGATTTCATATTTAAATAGATTTCTGTATGTAATATCATCATTTAACAGATGAACAGTCAGAACAAACATTAATTTTAAGATTGACCTTCTATTATAATTTTTTCCTTTAAATCATAAGGCAAACCGCGCATTTCATCGTCTATTCTCATAGTCAAACGGAACCGGAAAAAAGATATTTTCCAAGCAACCACAAAGTGTGTTGGTGTCGAGAAAAAAAAAGCTTTAATTCATAAAAACAAACACATGAATGCAAATTATTAACATAAAGTGACCTTTTTAAACCAGGCAACCCTGGGCTTGCGGCAGGCCGAGAGCTGGCAACCATTCTTTTCAATTCCTTATGCAATTTTCTTTCCAACGATGTGTGCAATTTTCCCCAAAAACGCATTGCGAAAAAATTTTTATTAAAGGTGATTGGTGAAGATTCTTCTAGGCAACCCTAGTGTAATCTATTTTACTATCATGTATCACTCTTAAATATAAGTTTCATTAAAAAAATAGATCCCTGCATATTTAAGCAATGGGATCTTAGGCCAATACCCCCGAGTCGAAATCGAACCCACCGTAACCGCGCTTAGATTAGACGCTGTGCCACTGCCCCACGTCAACCTCCGATAATATGATAGTTAGTAGGAACATAATATTTAAAAGGCACCGTAAAATATATGTAGATATATGTAGTCCAATAAATGTTGTTAGGGGACATGCCACCACTTATAAATATCATTTTTTTATATTCCCTGCAATCAAATACTACAATAACTATACCATAATTTTCATTTATTTATATTGTGTATTTGTAAGTTCAGACATTACACTTCTTGCCAAATTTCATAATTGTAGATCCACGGGAAGTACTCTATAGGTTTTGACGCTTGTATCTTATGATTGCTTTGACTTGTATGTATATTTTTTTCAGTGTTCCAAGGAATCGTAGATATTTTAATATTTAATTCGAATCCTCCTCAAAGGAATGAAATATTTAATATTTTCATTTCTTCGCTCTGGTAACAAAACAAATCGTGGCGTTGAGTTCCGCCAGTCAACATATATTGCCTAGAGAATTCGGTCTTAACATTAGGTTCGCACCTACCAACCGACCACGCAACAGAGTGGCATTTCTCTCTTTACCTCTTTTACGCTTAAAATAAAGTGATTTAAAAGGGTAACTCGAAAATATTCAGATTCAGTTTATTTTACATTGATTGTTCGAAATTCTATACAATGTTAACAATTTAATTAATTTAATAATATTTATTTTTAGACAATCGATAAAAGCGTACTAGTTTAGTAATTATATATAAATATGCACTATTTATATAAATATATTTAAAAATGTATTTAAGGTTGATAGTTATACAGAATTTGTATAATAATAGTAAAATAAATAAAGCTACATTAAAAATAATTTAGTTTTTTTTACCTAAGTTTTAATAAATTAGGCGTGTAAAACGACAAAAAATAAATAAAAAAGAAGAGATGGCATATCCTATCCTAACCTGTAGCAGCTGTTTTCTAACAACAAACAAAAACTCACTGTTTACCTTAAAATTTTAAAATTTTATTTCACAATTATACGAAAAATACTTCAAAAAAGTATATAAATACTAAAATATTATAAAAAACTACACGTTATACACTCACTACACATTTAATACGACTATAACGAAATACAGTCGACTAAAGGCACTTTATTGATGTATGAAAGGCAAGAAATTGATTATCTGAAGTAGTTTCAATTTAAATATATGATTCGACATTAGTTATTGGTTAATAAAACCACGTGAACGTATTTGTTTGTATTTTTAGGTTATGTATTGTATATACACTATACAGTCTATACTCTACACTACAGTCAGTGGCGGAGACGCGACTAGGGGACGAGCGCGCTTGCGCGATTCTTACTTTTGACGTGGTTTTTATGAATGTTTCCCGTTAAGTCAGGGCTTATACGCTATGGTGACTCGGTAGGAATAGTATGTGATTACACGATGGTCATAGGTTTGATTTGCAATTAGGGAACATCTGTATTACGCAAAGTTGGTAATACTAATTTAACTTTCTTATAAGAATATATACTTTCATACTATTATTTTTCACATTTTTCTGTATATCTATACAGATAAAAAATTAAAAGAAACATTTATAAAAATGATGTAATTTAAAATATCTTTGAAACGCTTTCAAATAAAACTTTTAATTTTAATCTCTTTTGCTAATTCTTTTTGTTAATTTGTAGTTTTTTAATGTTTTACTTCACCTAATGCGCTTCATAATAAATACCTTTAGGTTTTTAATTTAAGCATTTATTTTTTTATATATTTATGATAATGATAATAATATTGCATACGGAACCAAATAGGAATATATATATTTTTTTTTATTTAGATATTTATTTAGCTTCACGCTATATCACGCATATAGCAGGTAGGCAGAGGACAATCTGGTCCCCAGACCGCCTAAATTTTAGATATGGCGTGTTGAGTGGCGGAACCCATGAAAATAATTCATTCTTGCGAGTGGTGATTCGACGCGGGTTCAAATCATTGCGCCTACTTTTATATGCTACACTACATTATACACTTCTGTATTATTTTCGGCCTATAAAAGTATAATTTGTATTAGATTTTTTTTCTCTAATTACTAAGTAGACATTCATACTCCTCGTTCTTCCACATTCCTTCATATTTAAAGTGTTATTTAATTTTCAATTAGCAAATATTATTTATATTATCAATACTTATTCAAAAAGATTATTGGCTTATATAAAGAAAAATATCTTAATCATATCAATGTTACATCTCTATTATATCGTAAGAATGAAATCACGCCATATGACGTGGACAGCGTCCATTAATTGAATCCTACGCTAGTCCGTCCGTACTTAGTGTAATAACATTGTATAAAAAAAATTTTTTTTTTTTCCTAAGGAGGAAACTTCCACAGCAGGAAACACAATGTAAACATACTCCAATCCCCACGTCCCGTCCAATTTTCGAGATATTGCGTGTTTAGTAGCGGTATTAAATGCTGCGGTTTGTCTTGTTACCAAAACCAGAGCCCGAAAAGGAATATAATTCATTCTTGCCAGTGGGAATCGAATCCACAGCAGCCGCGCTTTTAGTCAGACGCCACAACGGCCTTTTGTAATAGTAAAAATAAAATATATATTTAATAAAAATAAAATATCCATCTATTTGCAAAGCAAAATCAAAACCCATAATCCTTGTGTTGAATTGTCCTCAGTGAAGTATAATATACCAATTTTACAACGAGGTTTGATAAGAGTTAACGATCAATCGAATACATTTTAATAAATTTAATTGTCATTTGCCCAAATACCTGAACATTAGGGGAAAACCATTAAAAAATAATGGCGCTAACATCTGACAGTTATATTCTTCATTGTTCGTATGGCTATAGCCTATTGAAAATCGAAGGTCGTTGTGGCGTAGAGGCACAACATCTGAAATCGATTGCATCGAGATGATTGTGGGTTTGATTTCTACTTGAGATAATTAATTTTTCAAATATTTAATTTTTTTTACTCAATTAAATTTATTTGTTTATTAAAAAAGCGAAATGCAGAACTCTTTATCAAATTTATTAACATTCAGATGTGGTCGTGTACCTTTACCATACTTTTCAATTTTATTCGGATTTATTGGATAGTCCAACGAATCAAAGCAAAAAATATTCGATACGTGAACGAAAAAACAGATAAAAAAATAGAAGAATTTGCTACTATGCAGTACATTGCAGAGCAAAAAAAAGCAACACGCTGTAATTGATTTACTATAAGCGTGTAGTAGATTCATTAAAAGATTAACTAAACGGATATGTAAAACTGATACTTAATTTAATTTACAATCGAAGGAATATATTTATTTTAAGCTATTTGGTTTTCCAACTCGATGAAAATACAGTGGTGTTAAGTTCCGCTCCACGCTTTACTCCGGTAGTGTAGAGTAAAGGCACTTTGTTCTGTGTTCTGTGGTTTCCGTCTGAATTCCAGAGTGGTACTAACTAAACTAGTGGCAGAACTTAATGCCTCGCTTCGTTTTACTGGAGCAAGGAATGAAAATACTACATTCCTCTTTAGTAAGAATGTTTATAAAGTTCTTATACGCAAAGTGTAGTAAACTTATTTAAAATTTTATTAGGTCTACGTCACCTGCTGGCCACCACGCTACCTACGTATTTAATACGTATATTTATAATGTTAGAAAATTTGCGCCTGTGTTAATATTATGGCAAATAGTTTCTAAAGTTATTTTAAGGGTCTTTAATTTTATAATATTGTCCTAAAATTCCAAGCAAAATAATATCAGAACTTTGAGTATTTTTAATTTTTTTTAACATAATTTTTTGGGTTAACTATACTCAGAGAGGGCTATAAACGTTTAACTGTTATTAATATGACAATATCGATTTCTTGTCAGCTAAAGGCTAATCGACGTATTATTATATTTAATAAGGCTAATCCACACATAAATATTTTTAATTTATTAAAATGCTTAAATTTTCTATGTTTCTTTGGTTCGACGCGTCAAGCTCAGGAACTCAAATTGGTTGAAATAGATTTTTTTGTTGATTTATTAAAGGCTAAGGACGTAGCTGTGGTTGTTATAGTTATATATCTATATGTTATAACGTTATTCATTTCGGTGTTCATAAGTTATGAATCATAACTACCTCGGACACTTAGAATTTGATATAATAACTAATAATTCTTAGTCAATCCCATTAGACCACTCCGATAAAAGATAATAAATATGAACTAATAATTATGGAACAAGTAGTACTTATATCTAATCTAAACAATCCTAAAAATATAATTTTATTTGTATGCACATGAAATATTCAATAAAAAAATAATTTTTATTTAATAAAAATAATCTGTTTCATTTATTAAGGTATAAATATTGAAATTAAAAGAGGCCAGAGGCCAATCGTGGCCTTGGTGCACAATGTGAAACTATAAAATCGACTGGTTGTGGGTTCGATCTCTACTCGAGGAAATAAAATATTTATTTATATTTTTATTTTTTCGCTCTGGTGTCAAGACAAAGAGAGGCGTTGAGGCCACTCAACACGCAATGCCTCCAGAACTCAGCGGCAAGTGGGAAACGGAGTATCTGAACACTAGGTTCCCTCTGCCTACCCTGCTGTGTGCGGGGTACAGCGTGAAGCGGGTTTTATTTTAAATATTGAAATTAAGCATATTTCATTCCATTCACTGGCTGTCGTGGAAAGCTCTCTACTCCGCATACATCAATTACCGCGCACGTATTGATTTAGGTAAATCCGGTCGCTTACCATTTGGGTCAGGATTACGAGGACATGGGCTCAGACAGATTGAATTGGACTTTTCATTTGTTTCAATGTATTACACAGTATGTAGGTTGAGCCCACCGTGACGGTCAGGAACAGCGTCTGATTGTGAATGCGATGATTGTGGGTTCGATTCTCACTCGAGTTAATCATATTATTGTAAGATAGGTAATTTTAAAGTACAGGTATTATTACATTTTAAATAAGAGGTAAACTTAGTATTTTATATATTAACGTCATGCTCATTAACTCCATCGCAGCGTATTCAGAGCATGTTATTATTGATATTTTGGGAAAAATAAAACAACAGTTTTATGAAAAACTTATAAATTTACCAGTCGAAGTCGGAGCGTGTTATTACTATAATTAGAAATCTACAAAACATTCAATACGCATCTCTTAAACTGTTCTTAAATATTTTTTTTTGTTATTGTGGGGATAATGTTAAGATTATAAGATTTCAGAAATAATTTTACAATGATTATATCGACAGCTGACACTTGTATCAAATAGCTTATCAAGTTTCTCGGCAGTCAAACATAAATTTCTATTTTTCAAGCGCGAATAACTAGTCATTTTATTCGCTTTGAAAAAGATTAAGAAAACTCTGTTCTCCGCTTTCCATGCAAATTCGACACAGTGAGTTTTAAATGGTGGAACTCAATACTACGTGCAATCCCACAAAGGGGATTATTTTTTCGTCAAATTTATTACTTACCTCACATTTATTAATATATAACACTATAAATCATCGTGTCGTAGCTTTCAGCTTCATAAGGTCATTCAAATCCAAGACACATTCAAAACAAAAAATATTCGATACGTTAACGTTAAACCGATAAAAAATAGCAGAATCTTCTAGGTTCTCTCTTCTAATTCATAGAATTACAATGCGGGACAAAAAAAAGTTACATCCTGTAATACCTTAAGAAACCAGTAATATTTTGAAAGACTAATTTGAACTGCAATTGATTTCGCGATTTAACTGTAAAAGTTTCATACATAGTTCTTTGGTTGGGTTTTTTGCGGCTGAGTACTGGTTCAAAGTATTTTTTTTTACTGATAGCTCACTTATCGAAAGACGATATGGAGTATATTACATTCATTCGAATCCATTGTTTCAATTTAAATCACAGTAGCTGATCACAAAGTTTCCTAGAATGTGTCATGTGCCATACATACTCTCAATGTCACATGACATATTCTAAGTGCCCGTTACATAACTCCCAGTAACTTCTACCTGAGCATACGGGCAGGTGCATGTACATAGGTATCTGTACGAAGCTCTCTAACTAGTTTATAAGACGCAAGCACTATGAAACTAAAGCGATAGCCTCGAAAACTATCCTATCAAATGGCGGATGCGCCAACTTCCGTCGTCTACCACACTGACCTACATGTACTCGTACTTTGACAGATTAAATCAAACGTTTCAAATTACCTGTGCATTTAGTAGGCTATTACAACTCGACCTGGCTTTATGCCTTTAAAGCCGTTACGCTTTCCGTCGTATAGCAATATAGTTGGAAATACAGTGGGAACTTAGTGTTAAGACACTCCATTTGCCACTTTCCACCAATTTCTTCAAGACATTGCATGTTGAGTGACGAAATTCTACGGCTTACTTTGTTTATCAGAATGAAAAAAGAAGAAATATCTCAAACAACATACCATCTGTTTCAGTCAGTCACTATGCCACTGCACCACGACGACATCACTTTAAAGGTACATAAAATGCGCCACGATCATCTTCACGTTGTATCCCGCACACAGCAGGGTAGGCAGAAGGAACCTATTTGTTAAGGCACGCCGTTTTCCTCTTTCCTTGGAATTCTACAGGCATTACATGTTGAGGGGTGTAACTCAACGCCGCGCTTTGCCTCGACACCAGAGCGAAGCAATGAAAATATACATTACTCAATGATGTTGTATTAAATATTATTTACTATAAATTACAGTCTTTTACTTTTGTCCTGCAATGTTAGAATTGCACTGAATTGTGAATTTATTACATTTTTTGTTCTTTTATTTCAGTCTCCATTGTTCACTGAGTTCCTGAAATATAGCCTGTGATTTAATTTGCGAAGTCATCAAAGTGAATTTAAAAAGTTAAAAGTGACATTACGGGAAAGCTGAAAAACTTTTTGTGTGGTTTTTTCTTTGAAACTAAAGGCTATACCTGAATTTTCTTTAGGTTTGTGAGTTGTGAGCTTTTGATTTGTTAAGGTGACTTTGACTGGTCCTTCGAGGGATCCGTATCAATTTCTCGACTATGGATCAAGGATAGGGCGACTTGTGTGTTGTAGTGATTATATCACTAACAAATTATTGTGGCCAGTACAGTACAGTAACTGTTATTGAGGCCAGTGGTGGCGCAGTGGCACGAGGTGTGACTGTAAAACCGACTGGTTGTGGGTTCGATCCCCACTCGAGGAGATAAAATATTTACTTAAATTTATATTTTCATTTCTTCGCTCTGGTGTCGAGGTTAAGCGCGGCGTTGAGTTCTGCCACTCAACACGCAATGTCTCCAGAAATCGGCAGAAAGTGGGGAACGGAGTGTCTTAACACTAGGTTCCCTCTGCCTACCCTGCTGTGTGCGGGATACAGCGTGAAGCTAATTTAATATTTTTAATTATTTTTTTTATTATTGTGGAACAGATCACAGAGCACAACGTCATACATTATATTAATTTAAGAATCATAATTTCGAATAGAATGAACTAACTAAATAAATATCTTTAGCATATTAATCTTTGTGTGTTAAATACCGTATTCCAATACTGTATTTTTGCTAGCCATACCAGTGTAAGCGAAAAAATTAATGGCATTAAAAAAGAACCTTTTCGTCATATACGAGGCTGCACGACTGTTTTACGTTCTTCTTTCTGCAGCGCGATAGGCACCTCCGCGGTGATAAAATTGAATGCTAAGAAATATTATTATAAAAAATATAAATATAAAAAAGTTTCACGTTATTTTTCTCTACCAGAGCGGAGAATTAAAATTAAATTTAATATAATCATTCCACCTGTCGTGTCGTGTCGTGTGTCGAACCCACTCCCGTCGTATAAATTCAGATACTAATGATACAATCGAACTGCGATCTATTTTTATATTACTTAGAAATAGAATAAAGAAAATATTTCTCCTCAAATAAACAAACACTCGTGTCATATTCATTAAAATGGTAATTAGAGTTGGTCTTTTAACAAAATGTAACGGCAATAATCTAAGAAAATGTAGCATAATATAGAGATGTCACGAGAGACTTCAGTGTTTAAGCACTAATTATACACAACTACGTAACATCATTTAGTTCGATTAGTTAAGAAGTTATGCTATCGTAGCGCATTGATAAAGCTTCTGACTTTAAGCGTGACGGTGTGGGTTCCATTCCATTTTTAGAGAGAAAATGAATTATTTTCATTTTCTTACATTTTTATGACATAGCGTGGGATTGAGATTTAGTACAGTGCGTAGCGAACAGAGTGTCTAAAGAATAAAGAAGATAAAACCATAGTCAGAGATAACGAAGTGCCAAACGCTACGGTCTCTACATACCTCTGTCGCCTCGTCAACTGTCATCGACCTCTTTACACATGCATTGCATGCCCCCCGACGTACCTCGATCTTTTCCGTGACCGTTCTCCAGTAACCTCCCAGACTCAGAGGTCAACCGAGGTCTACCTACCCTGTATCTTTACCACTCACTCTTTCACACACTCTAAATCCATATTGTAAAATGAAGAAAATACGACAACAGAATATACTGACCAAATTGCTTTAATATTAACCCTACATCAAGATCGATTCGTTACTAATTATAATGAACAATTAAACATAGATCAATACTTATTTAGAAAACTTATATAGATCAGTTGATGATAGAGTCCTAAGCTAAGGAAGAATCCCTGAGATGCTCATTTATTATTTTCTATGGAAAGAGACAAGGCAAACGAGCGTACGCGTCACCCGATGGTAAGTGATCACCGCCGCCCACGATCCCGTGTAATTTCAGAGGAGCTACAGGTGCGGTGCCGGCCGTTAAGAAAACTTTAGAAATGGTTTCAGTTTATCACGATGACGATGACCTGACTATGGAACTTGTAGGTGGATGGTGGTCTTGGAAAGCCTACGGATAAATTCGTCTGAGTTAGGTTTGTTAGGAATGTCTTAACAAATTCTGTCAGTCCTAATTACTTACTATTTATTTATATATAAATAAATACACGTTCTAAGATTATAATGGTAGTCAAAATAAAGTTCATGTTATAATATTTTTATATTATAACATTTTATTTAAATTTTTGCATTTATATATAACAACAAAACAATTATGAAACAACGCACATATAACCTTTTTATTAAGATATTTATATTAATTTAAAAAACATAACTTTTTCATATAAAAAAAAGATAAAATTTTGATGATTTTAAAATGTAATTATAACAAATGTAAAGATGTAGTTATCTGCGCATCGCGGCGGCTGCGGAGCACTCGTGAGGCTTTCATTCACTTTACGTGTTGTATGGTAACCATTCTGTATTGGAACTGTAAAAATATTGAGTTCCATAAAATCATTTTCACGATTACTCATTGTACTGTTTTTTAAGTTATTGTTTTATAATAAGGATATAAAAATATTTCAATGATATATGCATCGTTTATTTTCATTTATTTGTATATTTATGCATTTTAAACATAATTTCGAGTAAGCAATGAGAATTTAAAAAAAAATACGTCGCTCTATTTACCTTAAGGACAGATCTATACTGGTATATCTGATCAAGCCCTACAGTGAATGCGCTGTTGTCCCCCTTTTTCTCTGTATTTCAAACTGCTCAAATAGAAACAGATACTAAAATCTCATGATCTCGCTTTTGATTAGAACGTTATGACGACTGAGACATTGTTCAACTGAGAAAGAGAAACAGAAAAAGACTAATTAGATCAGATATTCAAAATATTTCACATACTTTTTAACTGCATCTCTTACTATGAAAATGTACCAAATATAATTCAAGAAAAACTATGCTAACAAATATTTTATTGAAAATATATACGTCTTTTATTGAAAATATATTTAAAAACATCCTTATTGTAGTCAATCACCATAAAAAGATAGCATATTTCGTCTAAAATCTATTTAACCACAATTTTTTATTAATTATTATGGTCACCTTATTCCCACTTGATGCTCGTGATAACAGTTCCACCGTCATCTGCGCTCGCGCAGTGTATCGTGCGCCCGCGTTCACCTTTTGCCGACTGAGAATTGAATCTTGGACTTTACGTAATACGAAACAGTGATTAATTTTGATTGAAGTGATTTATTTGTTTGGTGCGTGTGATTTCATAGCGTTTTAAAGGTTAAATTTGTAGGTATTTTTCAATATTTTGCTGAATTGTGGTTGGAATTTGATCATTTGTAGGTAAAGGTAGAGTAGAGTATACTAAAAAACCTGAGTTGAGTAAATGCAATTTCTTGCTATGATGGAATATTATCCTTAAAAATTCGTTTGCTTTTCTTTTTTACTTTAAGGAATGCTAGTATATCACACTACTAGAGAAAATAGTAATATATTGCATGATTGTCATAGGTGAACTTACACTCGATTCTCTTTATAATAATATAATGTATTAGTTTCATACCATGTATATTAAATAAATATAGTATAAAAATAGTAATTAAAATTATAAAGATAAAGATATATACATATACTATAAAAGGATATGTTCAATGTAGATTAATAAGACTCTGAAACCTCCTAATATCTAAAAGAAGGCTTCATTATTAATATTTCAGCTGAAACAACAAAGTTATATAAGTTTCACTATCGCATACAGTTCTATATAATAATTTCTAGAATTTAATGTGTCATTTTAACTACATGCAATGACTTTGTTGTCTTAATTATTCATTCTTAAACGATAATAATATGTGAATGTTTTTACGTTACAAGATCAAAGTAAATCTAAATAAAGTTCTTACATTTATTTTTACTTACTTTTTTCCTTAAAGTTAAATAGCTCGCGAATGACATTGGAATAAGTACTTGAATTAATTTTGTTTAAGAATTTTTATTATGGGAAACCAATTGATAATCAATTTTTTTTCTGCACTTTTTGGTTAAAAATCATCTTCACGCTATATCCTGCACACAACAGGGTAGGCAGAGGGAACCTTTTGTTAAGACACTCCGTTCCCCACTTTCTGCTGAATTCTGGAGGCATTGCGTGTTAAGTGGCAGATCTCAACGCCGCGCTTTTCATCGACACCAGAGCGAAGAAATGTAAGTATAAATTTAAGTAACAATTTTACCTTCTCGAGTGGGGATCGAACCCATAACCAGTCGGTTTTACAGTCACACTTTGTGCCGCTGCGCATGACTGGCCTCTTTTTCGTTATTGAAAGATCAATATCTCTGTGTTCGGTGTCGGTGCACAATGATAAATTTTGACTATTTAGTTATATTATCTATACATATAATAAAATTGTAACTGATCGCTATCTGTATATAAAATATATATGAAAAAAATCTATTCTTGGTGGCATTCATCAATGTGATAGAGCCGAAAAAAGTGACTATTAAATTTTTTATCTGTTTGTCTGTGCGTTTGTGCACGCTTTTCACTATAGTATTTAACAAACTTTAACGAAAGTTACGAAGAACGAATCATAAATACTTTACCGACCTTTGTGTCAACACAGTCGGGTAAAAATAAAATTCTTTTGAATAGTACGAAGTAGTTTATCGTGAATTAAAATATACTACACTTGTATAAATAAATTCTTACACAAAACTTTTCAGAAAGATATATTAAAATATATGATTTTACAAGATACCAATTTTTGAGATATTCAATTATTGAAATCAGATTGTACACAATTTATTTTTTCATTTGTACAATACGACGTGAAATGATTTGTATATTCTAATTATAATATTGTAAAGAATGTAATTATTACTTTGTTGTGCAGTTTTTTAATAGAATATACTTAATCTTTTTGAAGCACAAGGTCTGACTGTAAACGCGACGACTCTGGGTTTGATTCCTACTCAGTAATAAGACAGCGCAGGGTTGAGTTTAGCCATTCAACGCGCAACATCTCAAAAATTTGGTGAAAAGTGGGGTACGGAGTGACTAAGCTCGAGGTTCCCTCTACCTACCTTGTTATATGCGGGATACAGTGCGAAACTGCTTTTTTTTTCATAATTCCAAAGATAAATATAAAGAAAAACATAATTAACCGCGTCGCTGCTCACGTGCTAATAGTTAGGTAATTGTTTGGTAAATTTAAGAAAGTATTAGTATAAATACGTATCTACATGAAATATACTTTATTTCAGTTTTCACATCGTATTCTTTGTGCGAAAGAACGATTTTTTTATTGCTATGTATGATTTTTAATGCTGCCGTGGTGCAGTGGGACACCTTTTGAATGTAGGCGCAACGGGTTTAGGTTGAAATCAAAAGCGGGGATAAATATCGATTCGAGTATCGAACTCTCGCTACATACCATGCTATGAGTGACAAAGTGTGAAGGTGAAAAAATCTGTGAATTATTTAAATAAACAAGATTTTATAATTATTAATATATTATGATATATAGATTAATATATAATAATTATTATTTTATAATATACCAAGATTTTTTTGCATAAACTGAGTAATAAGTAACTACAATTAAAATGTTTACTCTTTTAGATTTCCCTTTCATACCTTATTAATGCGGTATACAGCGTGAAGTTACAAAAAACTACTTTCTTTTTCCAGCTTCACGCTGTATCCCGCACACTGCAGGCAGAGAGAACCTAGTATTAAGACGTTCCGTTCCCCACTTTCTGCCTTATTCTGGAGGCATTCGACGACAGAGCGAAGAAATGAAAATATTAATTAAGTAAATATTTCATCTCCTCGAGTGGGGATCGAACCCACAACCAGTCGGTTTTACAGTCACACTTTGTGCCCCTGCGCCATGACTGGCCTCTAAGCTACTTTCTCATAATCAAAATATATGAAAATTGAATTATACAGACTAGATTCTGTTGTTCTAGACAAGTCAGGAGTTAAAAGTGAAGACTCATTATGATAGAAAGTCATTTTAAATTATAACGAGGTATTTCAATGCCGAATGCTTACATTTAAAAGTGGCGTTTAAAAAGTTTTTTTAAGCACAGTTTTTTTAAAACGCACATCACACACTCCAAATATTGAAAAAAATATATTATATACGTTAGTATATAATATATTTTCGCGAGCGGTTCGTTAGAACCGCTCGCGGCTTCGCCCGCCTGAACTAGATAATCATTAATTTACTATGCTGCTTTAATCTCGTGTTATAATAATAATATATATATTTTTAAAACAATATACTTATCTTTATTGAAAGCCTATATATTATAAAATTATTAAATTGCCTTTGTATTGCAAGAACTAGTTATTTATTTCTTTAAAATAAATTTGATGTATTTTAAAATCTAATCAACTTTAAGTGAACTATAGTTGATATTAATCTTCTAGTGCATTTGTTTGACGTGAAGTCCTAATAAATGACTTGCTATTTGTTAAAAAAATACAAAGCTTATGACTGATAGTCAAAATGTTTGAAACAAATGTGTTTTTAATTTTTTAGCAACTGAAAATGTTTGAATAATTTTTATTTTTATTAAATTCCGCTATCGAGATCTAGATGCGAGTTTATACAGAGATTTAATTTTGTTGCTACTTTTATAGTATATTGTTCTCGATTCTAAAACTTTAATGTACCATCGTTTTTAATGTGACACTCATCTCCTCTTAACGCGCTATAACCGCGTTTAGATCTTTTCTTCAATGTCACACCTTATCCCAGATAACAATATGTCTCCTGGTAATGATAAATAAATAAAATCTAGTGTTCAAATACTCCGTTCTTCATTTTCCAATTGAATTCGGGATATTGCACTGTAAAAGGTAGAGCTAGCTCTGCTCGAGGGTAGCGAGATAAAAATGAAGTCCTCCCTATGGGGGTTGAATTCACAATAATTGCACCACGTTGGAGTCAATAATAAAAATAAATGTAGAGGAGATTATGAAATTCCCAAGCAAAATTGATTTGATAATGCTATCTAATATAATTGTTTTATTTCCAATCGTTGTGTAAACAAGTGAAATATCAATAACGAAAGTTAAAACAAGTTTTTAAGTGAACATTCTCTTATAAAAAAACTCTATTGCAAGTATTCATAATTATTCTTGATGGTCGTTTGGTTTATTGCGAAGGCCACATGTTCAATTCTTGCTTGAAGTGTCTTATATTATTTTTAAAATCTTAAAGTATTATTCTGCACATTATTTTACTTTATTTTTTTGGAAACGTATAAAAAAATTACGTCCAAGTACTCTGACCACTAAGCCATCTGCGTCTTTTGTCAAGCTGCGTTGAAAATTATATCACATGTTACCTGTTTATGTTGTTATCATCTCTGTAGGATATTATTGTTATTATTGGCCTGAAATTAGGGAACGGAAGTGTCTTATTGGAGTCTGAGTGTCTTAACACTAGGTTATTAAGTCTCCGTGTGCGGGATGTGCAGGATACAGCGTGAAGGTACAAAAATATCTCTGTAGATATTTTTTAAAGTATAATACTTTTCTAGTTCAAGCGCTCTAGCCACTAAGGACGATTTGTATACATTTACAAAATTGTATACATTTTTTTTAAAATATATGTCTTACCTAAGTGTAGATTAGCACTTTAAAAATTAAAAAAAAAATTGTAATTTAAAAAAAAATCATAAAAAACATATCAAATCTTGAGTTTGAGAACGAGAAATCCTTTCTTAGTGCTCCCCTACACTCCCTAATTTAATCAAGTGGCAAATTTACATTTTCTAAACCCAATAGTTTTGACTACAAGTTGTCTGTCTGTCACTTGGAAATTGATATTATAATATAGATTACTAAAAAAACCTTCACTTATCAGAGAAATACAAACCCGCACTTTTACATAAGGTTGTAACCGCAACTCGTCATACGTCTCACAATAAAGATAATCGCTCGAGCACGACTCTCTTATTATCAAGTGAAGTGACAACATAATGTTTAGAGATAGTATTATTTGCAAGGATTTTCTCACATGATGGATATATAAAAAGTATATATATTTGTTATACTTAGGTAAATTATTTAATAAATTTTTGATCATACATATTAAGGCTTCACGTTTTGTAATAGAGAATCTAGTACTAAGACAATCTGTTGAGTAGTGGAACATTACGTCCATAAATAAAAAAAAATAACTTATAAATTATTTAATATATTGCGTTAAATCTACAATTGGACAACTCTTATAGAATACTCTATCTATAAGTCAATTTAAGATATTATTTGTGAGTTTCATTCTGCGTCTATCTACTCCATCAAATACAAGCGCGGATCCACCACCATTGCGGTGGACTCAACTCACACACTTGTGAGGCCTTCTGGATTATATGAAGTTGATAAGTTTGATTGCTTGACTGTTTTCTAAGCAACAAAATCTTGGCACGGCGATGTAAGGAGGTGTATTTATTTAAAAAAAAAAGAAATAGTTACAGAAATGCGTTACACTGATCACGAGTTCATATTTAATTTCGCAATGGTTCTTCCCCTGACATAACGCGACATACAAACTAAAAATATATAGGTATACCCTATATTCATTGTATATGGACACTACATAGCTATAATAATAAAAATGCATTTTCAATTAAAGATAACCTTAAGCTTGTCGATTTCCTCTACATTAAGGAAAGGATTTCTTTTATATGGATAAAAATTTTAACGTATTCTAGTTCTAAGTTTAAAGTATTGATGCCAGTCTTGGCGTAGGTACCCCTACACCACGACCAAGTGTGTGACTGTAAGCGCGACTGGTTGTGGGTTTGATCCCAATTCGAGGAAATGAAATATACCGCCTCTCTTGCTGTATGTGGGATACAGCCTAAACCTGAATTTTTTAAATTTAAATTATAGAATTCAATCTTTTATTTTGTCAACAGTACTTTTATGTTACAATGTACTGAGTTATATTACCTGTTATGAAGATCCAACAATATAATCATAAATAACAATTCTATAGATATGTGTTATTGTTTTAAAGAAGTGTTTTTCTTTTATTTATTATTATTTATCTCAAATTGATTAACTATAAGTAATTTTTTAGCTTTAGAATAGTAGAGAAAACTAAATATCAAAACATATTAGACACCGCGTTTTGAGTGCCAATGCGGCCATTCATATAAACACTGCTAACTTTACTTCTATAACTAGGGAGATAATTTACACAACTCAATTACTATTAAACAAAAATTAACTATTAACAAAAAAAATATTTTTTGTTAATAGTTTTAGTAAATAACTTAGATAAAAAAAAATAAAAAACCACAGTTATTGAGATATAAATATTATTTAACAAATGTAGCGGTATTAATATTAGGCAGTGTCCTGATGCCATTTTCTAATACAATTTTCACTTTGAAATTGGGCAGATTCATAAATAGCCGATATTGTATCTCGTATACGCAGAGTTTGATAACGTCGTAGGCTTGTTGTACCGATAGTGCTAGATTAATGAAAAAATAAGTTTCATTTTAATAGTATTTCACTGATATTGGGCCTGAAGTAAAGAAGAAGAAGCCTATTGGTAACATGCATAAATATAAACATTCTTGAGATTATTTATTATTGAGTCCGTCAAGGCACAGCGGAACGGCGTCTGACTGTAAACTTGACGGTTGTGGTATTCATTGTCACTGGTGGTATTGAATTATTTTTATTTCCTCGCTCTGATAACCACCACTCAACACGCAATTTCTCCAATAATAATTAGGCGGAAAATGGAGAACCGACCTTACTGTGAGCGGGATACCGGGTGAAGTTAAAAAAATAAAATAAATACTATTGTTTTAGGGAGGTTTAATTCCTCTGCCATTGGGAAGACTAAACTTATCCCTGACTAAAATACTTAAGTTATTTTACATGCATTATCATATAGTGAGCCAAATATGATTCTTACTCGATTTGTAACACTTGTCCAGTATACTCATACCCAGAATACCTCCAATACCGTGAGCCGCGTACGGCACAGCCAGACAGGCCGCCAGAAAGTCCATCGTATAAAGTCGACATCCCATTTGCTTATCGTAAGTCGCAAATAACATGTTCAACATTGGAGGACTCTGTAAAATTAGTTTTTTTTAGTAAAATGTTAAAGACACACTCGGAGATTACTAACTTCACATTGTATTGTGCATATAGCAGGGTAGGCAAAGTGAACCTAATGTAAAGACACTTTGCTCTAGGCTTTTCGCTGAATTTTGAGAAATCGCGTGTTGAGTAGCGGAACTCGACGCCGCCGCCACCATTTGCTACCAGAGCAAGGTAATAAAGATAACTCATTTCCCCTTGTAGGAATCGAACCCGTAATTGCGTTTATCACATGTTGTGCCACTGCGTCACAGAGGCAAACATGATATTTTTTGGTCTTAATTGTTCTATATTTACTTACCCCACTCCTTATTGTATCAGTTAAATTTGTTCTTGAGAAGTGTACCACAGCTGCCGGATCCAGATCATATTTATTCTTCATCTTATACAACTGTAGATTTCTTACAATATATTGAGTATATTGTGCCATTTCTCCAGCGTCACCGTTCACGCCCAGCAATACTCTATCTGACAGCTCAAAGATCTTGTCTACATCTGATAAAATATATAAAAATTGTAGAAAAATATCGGAGGACCACGCAGTGGCTGTAAGCGCGGCAGTAGTACGTTCGATTCCTACTCGGGGGAATGAATTATTGTAATTTTTCTTTTATTATTTTTTTTCACTAGATTTCTTTTGTGTATCTTGCAATAAGCGTGATATGGCGTAAAACTAAAAAAATAAATAAATATATAACAAAGTATCTTCCTACATATCTTTGACAATGCATAAAAATATATTTACTCAGACAGCAAGAACCGTTCTCCGGTCCGAGTCATACAATTTAATGCAAGAAAGTCTTTCACTTATCGTTACGTCAAATAAATGCTTTCTAGATGTCGCATAATAACTCCAGAGATAGGGCCGCGTACATATATACAATAAACGGTCACTTTATATTGTGAAAATTAGTCTAATTAGAATTGTATAACAAAACAATGGCTGTGAACCCAATTTTTATCTCATTTTCGGCCATCTTTAATGACTTTTATTAAGATGAAGTCAATGATTTTATCTGTGCAAACGCTTTACAGCGTTCTCTAGGCAGAGATAAGTTTAGTTTTAGTTTTATTATATAAATTATTAAATAATTAACATGTTTATTATAGGGATGTAATGTGGTGTGTGACTGTTGACAGTGTTGGTACTTTCGCATCTTTATGCGTCTCTTGCATTGCGTTAGCTTTTCTGTAAAAATAGAGCCAACATTGGATATACTAATCGTTTTTCGCCTATATGTAGAAAGAATTTAACGATAAGTTTCAATTTGTAAAAAGCTACATTCTCCACTTATCGTCGTTTTACTATGTTTTAAATATTTTCCTTTAAACTTTATTTGTCACTTTTAGTCAATCAAGATTGCTTTTTAGCGATCAGTTTTTTTATTAATTTGATAAGAAAAAATAATTATTATTCGCTCATATATAATATACAGTACAGTCAACGAGACGAGACTGCCCTAAAGTTAGCTTTTTATTTTTTTTTTGCTTTAGATTAATTTCTTTTCTAAAACTTTAGAGGAGCCGCGACTCGTCAGCCGTACTATAACTAAATCATAAACACTATTTCGTAGGACAATTAATATTAAAAGATCTTTTTCATGTTGAGACTTTAAGCTAGAGCTCTTTCTGTAATGAATAGGAAACCTTAGGAAAATTGGCTGAGATTAAGCCGTTGATCGATTACTACTCTTAGTTTCCAATTACAATGATTTTTTTTACCATAGCACTATATCAAATGAGAGCTACTGAAAAGACCATGACATATTTGATAATTAAAAATTGTAATAAAAAAAGTAAAACTGACTGTTAAAAAATATAATTTATATAATAAACAAAGTTGTTTTCATATTTTTAAGTCGTTCGTTTAGGAGGAATATCCTTTAGGAAATAAAAATATTTTTGTAGAAAAGATATTTAAACGATTTTAGCGAGAATTTAAGCCGCGCCCTGTGAAAGCCAACGTCCAAGAAGCGTGGGTTAAAATTCCGATACGTTCGATTTTTTACGTTTTCTAAAAAAATATTTTAGATTATTTCAAAGATTTATATAAAGTCATATTTTCATTTCTTCGCTCTGGTGTCGAGTCAAAGCGCGGTGTAGAGTTCCACCACTCCACACACAATGTCTCCAGAATTCGGCAGAAAGTGGGGAACGGAACATTTCAACACTAAGTTCCCTCTGGTTACCCTGCTGTGTGCGGGATACAGCGTGAAGCTGATTTTAATTTAGATTATACAAATAATTCCTCGGCATAGCTCTCTGTATTTCGCGGTAACCAATAACAATAATTCGCAAACACTGCAATGAGGACGAGGTGGTCTGACGAGGCCGTTATCTGACATTGATTTTATCACTAATTACCTAGAGCCTTATCACGGCGTGCAAATAGAGTACTTCTATTAATAGATTATTATTTTTTATTAGCCTCTTGGTTTAGGTCTAAGTGAATGTTGCAAACAAAAATCATTTAGTAATTTTAATTATATTTATAATTTTATGGTATTTTTTTATTAGATTCCGAATGAATATACCTACATTGTAAATATATTTACTTTTTTTATAGCATCGTGGTTTTTGCGACATACCAAGGAAGGCATACGAAACCTAGTCTTAAGACATTCCGTTCCCCACTTCTTACTAGCGTTTTTACTAGTGTGAAGTAATAAAAAACAATTAAAAATTTAATCTTATTTTGAGAACTTACCATCTTTAAAAATAACGATGCTCTGCGTTGTTAGTTGGTCCGCAGCGATAATAGTAAAGTCCTTACATTGCATTCCCAAAAGGCATTGAAATAATAAGTTGCTGTTTGCCATTTATATTTAAAAATGTAAAAATAAAAATATATAATATTAATTACACAAAATAAATGTCAAATACAAAACAGATTATAAAAATCCCACATTAACAGAACGTATTATGGTTTTCAAAATATAATATTTTAATAGACCCTAAAAGGCTGTAATCCAAGTGTTATAACTAAGTATAACTAAGTATATAAAACTAGATTAATTCTTATTTTTTATTTGTTTTGTATATAGTATAAAATTTGCTTTTTACCCTAGTCGCCGCGTAAAATTTTCTTAGCGTGAACTATAAACGTAACATCTCGTTTTCCAGTGTCCGTAGAAAAATCGATTTTTTTTTCTTTTTTAGTGGTCTCTTATTCTTAAATTTAATTTTTGCGTTGTAAGCCATGTTGTTCCAACTTTGTGGTATTCGTCAGTCACTCTGTAACAGAAGAGTTTTATAGATAAAACAATACAACATCATTCCTTAACATATATAATTATTTTATATTTATTTTATAATGTGTAAATTATTATACGCAGTAGGTACGTGTCTGACTAACACGACGACTGTTACTTAGATTTTCAATTCACGAGGTTCCTTTTTGGCTAACGACACAACACTGTATTTTTTTCCTTTTTTTACCTACTACCAATACTAAATTAATGTAATTTTGGCTGTGAAAATTCCGGGAAATTGGGGAACGGAGTGGTATAAGACTAGGTTTCTTGTGCCTAACCTGCTGCTGCTGTTATATAGCGTTGGATAAGCTAAAAAATCGCTGACCATTAAAATAAAAAGCCAGAAATTTAAATTTAAAACATTACACAATTAAAAACCTTAACTAAAGAACTTAACGACCTCAGATATGATAAAATATATTAAATTTTATATACATTCTTCATAGGCCTAAGCCTAATTAAAAGATAGCATTTTATAGACAAAATCCCTTTACGCCGCACCAAATCTTGTTACGAAACCCACTATCTTTACTATGCAGTGTTTACAGTCAACATTTATGTTGTCATCTCAAACATAACGTAATACCTTTCTGTAGGCTTGAATAATTAATAAAATTAAATTAAAATATATTTAATTTATATATTATTATGATATTTTTTATTTTTTTTATTTAAGAATAAATAAATTATAAATTATTAATTTTTTACAGTTTTTTATTGAAAAATGTGTAAAATGTGAGTTACACTTATTTCATATTCATGGAAATAAGATTTGTTTTTGATATAGAACAATAAATATATTTTTTAAAATAAGTGTTTTTTATCAATTAAAGCAATAATTACACAAATTAAAGCAATCTACTTAAATAAATAAATTGAATATTCAATAAAATTACTGTGACAATATTTATGTAAATGTAATGTTTATTTCAAGGAAACAAATTAAGCAAAATCTTCTTGGTGAATCACTTCAATCACTTATTGTCTTTTTTTATTTATATTCTTTAAGTATCTTAAGTGTCATCTTATTACGGTTGAGAAGGCACAAGTCTAGGAATGACAGGCGACTAGTAAAAAAACAACTAAATAACGAAATAAATTAAAAAACAGTATTTAATTATTGGGCATCCTCTGACCACTATTTTTTTTGTAGCTTCACACTGTATCCCGCACTAGCGGGGGATACTAGGCTAGATACTATCTGCCTACTCTGCTATGTTCAGGATAAAGCGTCAATCTAAAAAAACATGTATTAAAGATATATTTATTCTTTTAAGAGTAAATTAAGAGAACATAGTAAAATATGATTCCGCATAAAATCATTTTTCACTTCGAAACAACAGTTCCTAAGATAAGCGCGTTTAACTTAACAATTTCTTCAGCTTTATAATGTTCGTATACAAATTATTTTTGGGTAATAAATAAGTAATATTAGGTACCTATTTCTAATTAAATAAGGCACTTTTGTCCTAAATGTTAGACTCGCGTGTAATCTGTATAATAATTCAATTTTATAATTTCAAAGTTTGTGTGTTTATTCATTAATATGTAGATAGACATATATATGTAAATGTGCGGGCGTTGCAATGTATGAAAGTAGCACAAAAACTTTGCTTTACTTACTTTTTATCTGAATATAATAATTTACAAATATTTTGGTACAGAATGTTATTTTTAATTAACATTTTTCTATATAGATTATTAAAAAACATAGAGTAAATATCTCTACATAAAGAAATTAATCAAGATACCTCAACAGTTTAGATATAGGTTTTTTTTTTCATTTCACGATGTTTACCTGTATTTCGTGTGACGTAGTTACGAATAGATGAGAATAGCGTACACGCATACTACTACAAAAATACTACAAAAGGTTAATCAACTTTCAACTTTGCCGCCAATACCTACGACTCTATTTCGGAATGAGGCGTATGCGGCGGTTTCCCTTTGATAGGTGTATGTGTGCGTGCGTCGTTCTTGACAAATAGCGTTTTATTTTAGAACGATCTAATTTTATTATTTATTTTTGGGTATTTTTTTTATTGTATCAGGCTTTTATGGATTAGTTAAAGGCGGCGTTATATGGCGAATATCAAATCATACATCAAGTTGTATACTCTATTTTGTTTTCGACATTCCTATATTTTGAAGACATTTATGGCTACTGCGTTGATTATAGGTTCGATTTCTTCTTGGAGCAATAAATATATTTATGTTACTTTTAAGTCCTTGCTCCGGTTAAGCAAATCTCTATATCATGTTCCGCTCCTCAAACAGAGCTTAACGCTACTAGCTCTTGTATTAGCATAGATTATTGGTTTTAAATAAACGTTGCAACTGCGTCAATATTCTCTAACTTTATTCAAATTGATATTTTCGTTATATTTTACATAATTGTACTAAAATTAATTATATAATAAAAAAAATGTTGCATATTTTTAATAAATTACTTAAAAATGTATGTATTACGTTCAATTACGTATATTTAATTGCATAAAAACAGGTATTATGAAAATAGTTGCCGGTCTCTGATTAGCTGTCAACAACAGTAATAAATAATCAGGTAACCGACTTTGATGATGAAAGAGAAAAAGACTATTGTAGACATATTAGATGCCATCAAGTGTCATTTGGGAGAGAAGGATTGGGAAAGAAGGAAGGAGAAACAAGGTTTAGTAGTTACTGCCTTCAAGTATGCAACACGGAATGCATCGAAATGAGGCGCCGAATGGAGAGCGATGTTCCTTAACACTAGATTCCTTATGCCTACCCTGATGTATGCAGGAGATATAATATGTTTATAAAGCTAAAAAAACTTTCAAGTAAATTCATTGCATTCTATAGAATACTTGGGTGTCATTTTGGGGGGTTGGATTTAAGCTTTGAATATCAAACGGTTTGTTTTTAATTTTTCAGGGCAGATTTTTAGTAAAATTTCTGGGGTGGGCACGAATTGTCCGAATTCCGAATAATACTACTCAACATCGCACCTTGTGTTGCCAGAAAAAAAAAGAAAAAGTAATTCCTTCGAGTGAGATCGAACCCAAAACCATCCCACTCAGATGCTGTCCCAATACACTATAATGTAGCTTGAACATTGGTTCTAAATAAAATTATCTTTTTTCAATCTTCGTTTCTTTGCTAAAGGTTAAAAGTTAGCACCGTCTTGCTTAGACACTCCGTTTTCCACTTCGCCATTATAATATCTATTAAAGTCACTGTGGCTAACTCGCAGAAACCATCACTTATTCTATATTTTAAAATATTTGTTTAGCATCACGCATGACGCAATGTCCCGCGCATAGTGTAGGTAGAGGGTATCTAAGTGTCAAGACAATCCGTTTCCCACTTCCCACCGAATTCTTGAGGTATTGCGAGTTGGGTAGCGTAACTCAACGCCACGCTTTACCTAGTTACAAGAGAGGAAGTGAAAATATTAATTATTTTATTATTTCATGTGCCGCGACGACCTCAAAGTCTATTATTTTAATGCTTATTTAAAATACCTTACATAAGCTAGTTCAATAGCTGTCAGTCGTGTGATTGCTGTATTCGTATTAGATAATATATACATACTCGTACATATATATGTAAGTATGTACTATGTACATATGACTACATTACGATACGAGCCCTTCCACTTTCACTTGTTAGTTCCTGAAGATTCTAGTTTGTGAAGCTTATGTGACTCGCTTATGCTGTTGTAATGACCTTTTTTTATTGTAAAATCACTATAACCGCCATTTCTCGCCAGTGTTTTTTTTAAAAAAACTATTATAGTAACAATAACGAGGCCGAACGACGCAGCGGCACAATGTATGGGTCGCGGGTTTGATTACTATTCGAGAGAATCTGTAACTCGCTGTGGGGAGAAGATAAAAATGGTATTAGATTCTACCACTTGACACGCAATGTATTGAAAATTGAACGGAAATAACAGAATAGAAGAAAGAGGCCTGCCTACGCTGCTGTATGCTGGATACAGCGTGGGGGGAAAAAAAGGAAATAGTAACACTAACTAACTGTTTTATCATAAGATTTTTCTGTCTACTCTGCTAGTCCGCATAACAAAATTAAAAGGGGCAAAAAATATGAGTAAAAAATACAATTCTATCTATTTACAAGGAGAAGATTCGCGAAGTTTGCTTCCTTTGCCCCTATTGAACATTGTAATGGCGTTACTTTACATAATTAGAATAATAATCGTTGGTTTTTTGCTACATTTCATAAAAAATAAATTTAAAAATAACCTTCTCAAATTAAATAAAAGAAGATGTTTACAGTTTTGTATATAAATATCTAACAAATAGTTTTTTTTCAGTACATAACCGCAAAGGAAACTTATGATATTGTAATTACGTCGTTATGTTGTTGAATGAGCGACACAATGCTAAGACTGACCTTACGTTATCGTTATTTAATGTTAGTATATCTAAAGAAAATCATTATTGTTTTGCATTAAGTAAATTTACTTGAAAGATGCATATAAAACATATAAACGCGAAAATGTTGGTTCTGAATGGGGCCAATTTTAATATTTATTCTCTGTAGATTTACGCTCTTTAAAGCATAGCAGGATAAGCATAGATAATCGAGTGCTAAGACACTCCGTTCGCCCAATAATCGAGACATTGCGTGTTGAATGAGTGAAAGTAAGTATAATTAATTTCTCCGAGTGGAAGTGGAACCCACAACCGGGGCTTATACATATATACGCTTACGCTTTGCCGCTGTGCTACTACGACAACCAAAAAAATCTCATATTCCCACCTACTAACTTAACTATTCGCACGGTATTATCTTAATTTAGGACAAATGTACCAAACGCAGGTTCCATATATATAATTAAGTACACAGTACAAAGAGTACATTAGGAGTCTGTCGGTGTTCCAGTACAGGGTGGGAACCTCCCATGACCGTTGGCCCGTCATTGCGACGAAGCTTATCTCGTCCATTGTGAACAAAAGTGAGCTTTTTACAATAGACTATGTGGAAACTTAATCTGATGTACGAATTAGACCAGTAAATTAGTGGCGATGTTTGAAAATGGCGTGGTTTACTAGTAGTGCCCACATATAAAACAGAATTGCTATAGCAATTCTTCGTTAATTCTTACTTCTAGTCGTCGCTCGCAATTTCGCTTGCGTTTTTCATTGGATTTCGAAAGTTCCGTTTTGTTCCTTTCCCCTTGCAGTTTTACACTCCCTAACTAACCTGCATGCTAAATATTAATAAATTATAGAGGTATTGTTAACAATTTATAAGCTCATTAGTTTCGTTCGTGTATTGTCTGTCAGTCACTTACTAACGGTAAAGATTTGGATTTTGAGTTTTCAAAATCCAAATCTTTACCGTTAGTAAAACCGCTACCGCTTAAACTTGGTACATGGGTTTCTTACGGAGAGAAGCACTAAAAGAGGGTTTTTCGAAATTCCTACAAGAACAAAACAAGAGGAATTTCAGGTTTTATAGAAATATAAATAGTATTATTACTATAAGTGATATCATATCGTGTCGTGTATCCACTTAACACATTTCGATTCTTGGAGTGCCTTGTTTGTCTAATGACAGGTGAATTTAGGTGATAGACTATAGAAAGTGCGTTGTTTTACACTCAGGACAGGTTTATATGTCGTTCATCATTTATTCTGTGACTGGACGAAAATATGTTTATTTTAATTATAGTGCATCATTTTAAAATGTAGAAAATATATATTAACATATATTTTTACTAGGTAATTTAGAATAATTGTTTAATTTACAAAGATTTTTCCATACCAGAGGGCAAGATACTATCAGCGGGAATTCAGGGCAGTACGCGAGGTAATTAAGAAATCGTTGGCGGTAGTTTGATATAATAATTATGTCAACTGAGAGACGAATGCCACCTCAGTCTACCGCCGCGTGTGACCACGGACTACTGCAAAGTGTTCGAAACGTCGGTTTTCCAAAATGTAAAATCTTAAAAATTACGCGATTAATCCGGTTAAAATAGTTTCATTTAAAATGTGTAATAATCGTGAAAATCAAAGAACTTATTATTTACTGTGATTGTTAATGTAATGCTGACTTTCATGTATAAAAGTCCTAACCGATTTTTTGAAGAAGCTGTATGTACAAGTTGTGCCACAGTAAGGAATTGTATATAATTAATACTCCCAAGTGGGAATCGAATCCACAACCCTCGAGCTTATAGTCAGACGTTGGGCTACGTCAGCCACAAAAAACAGTGCTGTTCGTTCATAAAATACCGATCGATCACATTCCAACTTTGTCTAACAAGAATTTATAAAAAAAATGTTATAGATAGAGCTATTTCAAGTAATTCTTAATTAAAACATGTTATAATGTATTACATACGTAGATATTATGCTTAATGTTTTAGTCATTTGCTTATAGCAATTCACGCGGAAAGGAACAATTTTAATAATACCCAAGTGTTTTAAGTGTCAAAAAATGTACTCTTTATTACGCTTAATACCGACACAAGACAAAATATAATTAAAAAAATCGTTTACAAAGGTAGATCTCTAAAAAATATTTCTTTTAGAGCAGGAAAGGCAAAACGGTGCAGTGAAAAAGAAAATAAATAAAACTAAAAATTAAATAAAATCATTAAACAAAATTTAACATTCATAAAATAAAAAAACTATAAAAATATACAAAATAATGAAACAAATGTAGTGACAGTGTAGTGTTTTAGTGATAAAATGCCTGACACACTGTCTTTGTCGGCCGGTGTGAGCTTGGGACTGATTGCTGGGATAGTTTCTGGTGTTTGCTACCTCTTCGCCAATGGAATACCGAGGACAAGGTAATAATGTTCTTTTATTTATTTTTTAATTAAGATAATCTAGTGACAAAACAAAATTTATCAGTTTCCACTGATGGAGAGCTTGCAGGTATTATTAACTTACTATTTATTTTTATTGTAAATATTTTATTTTACATTGGTAACATGTAGTCTCTAAGTGCTCTAATATTTATACCTGAGTAGTGGCCGCCTGCCACTAAATGGATTATAAAATCTAAAATTCCATTTTTTCCCGTAAACATAAGATTACGAGAAATCCATTCATAGTGTTTACCGTCACTGCCCAACGACTCTACATGCAAAATTTCGGCGTTCTACGCCGCGTATACTTCTAATTCAAACCAAACTGTACGAGCAAGCGCGTACATGTGAGTGCTTAGCTTGCATTTATGTGACCTAAATTACTCAATTCTAATATTTTAATTATATTTAATAAGTTAGTTCATCGCTATCGGTCATCAAGAGTACCGCGCGTGGCTCACCACTCATATTACATCAAATTCATTATAGTTTTAGATGTTTTATGATTATATTTTGCAGTTATAAAATAAACTGTTTTATTTATACACATTCGTACGGCATCC